>VXBA01000861.1:2872351-2937725 GCA_013399895.1 Serilophus lunatus | reverse complement strand
AGTGCAGACGGAGGAAAGGCGGCGGGCAGTGATGCTGTGTGCCAGCTGGGCCCCCGGGACTCAAGGATTGCTCGAAGGGCCCGCGGCGCACCTGCGGCACAGCCTGGGCTGAGATGGGGCGAGGGAGCTCGGACTGGGGGATCCGGGCACCTCCGCAGAAACAGGCCCGTGTCTCGGTGTGAGCGCGGCCCAGGCACTGGTGCGGAGCGCGAATGCCTGTGCCCGGGGACATCTGAGCCGGCCCGTGTGGAGTGGTGCCGGCGGGGAGACCCCTGCCAAGAAGGGGAAGGCAGAAGCCAGCGGTGTCCGCCCCCGCCTCGCCTGAAAGGTCTGGGGGTTGCGGGATGCGAGGCCCAAACTGGGGAGGGGGCTGCGGCGGATACTGGCTGCGGGGCGAAGCCTCGCTGGGGCCGGGGCAGGTGTTGGAGCGGCGGGGACAGGGGATTTGGGGGCTGCCGTCGGTGGGACGCAAGAGGCGCAGCCACTCTTTTCTTTACTCGGTGCCACCACGGCCTTTTGCGCCGCCGGGCTTGAGAGTTTCGGGAAGAAGAAGGTGTTCGCCCGCGGAGGATGAGAGGAAATGGGGAGAGGGTGACCCTGCCCTTCTCCCCGTCGAGCTTTCGGCGGTTTCGCACCGCAAAGCTGTTCTCGGCGAAGAGGCTGCGGGATAACCCCGACCTCTCCTCCCACCTGCCAGAGCGCGGTGTGAGCTGCGGGGAGCAGAACCTCCTAGCTCGATCCAAACACAAACCCGCGGACCCTGGACTAGAGCAGAGCCAGGGGCAGAGCAGCATGGCTAACGGCGGGGTTAGCAACCCCTCATCGAGACTCGACGCGCTTTGCAGCCCTCCGGTGATGCGGAGCGGCCGGGGAACGGGACAGGCGTCCGAGGGGCTGGGCAAGACGCCTGTCAAACGAGGCCTCTGGGTTTAGGCCCTTTTGGGAGTGCAGGAAAGGGGACGTGTCACCCGCTCCTTTGGGTGTGTTAGAGCCCTGCGTGGTTCTCATCGTGGGGCAGCCGGGACTGGTTTCCCCTTCCATCGTGTCAGTTCTGCCCTGCGACGCTCACGCGTGTGGGAACCCTGCGCGGGCTGAGAGGCCGGGCATGGGATGTGGGAACGGGACGGCGGGGTTGTCTCTCAGGTACTTGAGGTTTTTCCTGCGGTTTGGAGGGGAATCGCTCCGCTGCCGCCCGGGGAACAATGATTCCCGGCGGGTCTCCTATTCCCGGCAGACACCGCTCAACCCCGACCCCGCCGGCCAGGTGGACAGGCAGAGCGGCCGGTACGCGCCCGAGCTGTGTCCGATGGGGCGCCGCTTACAGATGGAGCTTTAAATAAGGAGCAAGGAAGGAGAAAGGGATAAACCTAGCAAACTGTGCAGGCAGTCGAGGCGTGGACAGCACTCCGAGGTCTCTGCTGGGGCATTGGATTCATATCTTTCTTAAAATTCCAGAGGAGAATATATTCTTTCTTTCTGGGGCAGAGGCTGTCCAGAGACGGAAGCACCTCGGGGAAGGGGCTGGTTCCCCGTGTCCCGCTCTCATCAGCCTTTGAGTTCCCAGAGGCGACTTGGAGATCGCACCAGCGGCTCATCGCTTTCCTCCGATATCGCCCCGGGGTACTCAAACGAAATCCCTTCCCCTCCCCCTTGTATTGCCGCCAGGTGAGCAGCGCGGGTCAGCACCGGGACACTCTTCTCGGTGGCGTGTCCCTGAGCTCGGGACAGAAGGTATCCCGGCCGGGAACCGCTCTGCCAACAGCAGCAAAGAAACAAAACACCGATCGTGTCATGCTCTGCCCTTATGCCGTTAGCTGCAGGAACATATGCTCAAATATGTAAGAGTAGTCTAGATTTTTCTCTGCAAATATTTTTACCACATCCAAAGATAATATTTCAACAGAAGAATCAAGCCCCGCAGGCTACAGACAGGGCAGCTATATATAACCCGCTTGCTCACTCCGGCTCTTCGCGCATCGCTCGGGTTATGCAACCCCCATTGCGGTGGTAGCCACCGGCGCGCCCCACGGCTCCGCCCGCCCCGTCGGGGCATTTCCCCGGGACCTCGGTGCAGCCACCCGCCCGGACGGACCGGCACCGGGACTCGGACCGGGGCTGGTACTGGGACCTGGACCGGGCCGGGTCCGGCGGGGCAGGCGCGTCGCCTTGCCCCGTGCCGATGCGCAGGAAGGGCCCGGTGAACTCCGCGGTGCTCCAAGGGGCCGGTACCGGACGGTGAGTAGCGCCTCGTCCTCGCTAGGGCAAGAACGGGAACCGGGGCGGGCCCCGGACCAGACAGGCCGTACAGGTGCTGCCGACGGAGCGGGCTCTCACGCCTGGCTGGGCAGAAACTCGCCCCGCTCCTTGCTTTCCGTTTTCTCCGTTTTTGGTTCTTTTTTTTTTGGAGAAGGAAACGCTCGAACGCCGGTGGGCTGGGGCTGAGGGGATCTTATCCCACTCGGGCGAAGCGCCTGACGGTACCTGCGCCCTCAGGGCACCCCGACGTGCCCAGTCCCCGCCTGCTGCGGCGGCTCGACCACCGAGCCCCCGGGGCCGCCCGCAGCCCCGCGGTGGATGCGAGCTGCAGGAAGGGAGCAATCCCTTCTCTCGATGCCGGACATCCGCAGCGTGACGCCGGGCTCGGCTCGGCTCGGCTCTTCCCTTCCCGTCGACCGGCTCCCGGCGCCGTGATTGACACCGCCGGCCCCTCTGCCCGCCCTGCAGCACATCCCATCGCTCCCCGGCGGCCGCTCGCCGTGCCCGGGAGGCGGGGAAGGGCCTCCCCAGCCCTTTGACACCGTCTCGGCAGGAGTTTCACTTCGCTTTCGCCGCCGCCGCCGCCGCCACTTCTGCAGGCAAACACCCCCGGCTTCCATGTGACGCCTCCCAGCCACTGAATGGGAGAAAGCGCCTATAAGGGAGACACTTTCCCTACGTGCAGGAGAAAAGCAGGGGACGGGGGGGCAGAAGCAGGAGGTGGTGGCTGGGGGAAGGGAAGAGAAAAAATAAATTAAAAAGTCGCAGGGAACGAACTTGGAGGGAAAGCAATTGAGACCTTGGGGAAGAAATTCGTGGAATTATTTATTTGTTGTCCCCCGGTCCCTTCTCGCCGATAGAGCTCGGTCCGCCGTTGCGGTGCTCGTCTCTGGCTACAAAGGGCCCCGGGGAAGTTTCTTACTCCCCAGCGCCCTTCCCGGGGGGGAACAGAGGGTTTGGGTTGTTTTGCTGTTGGATTCTTTTTTAAGTTTCCCTTCCCCCCCCTCCCCGTCTGGAAGGAGGGGGGTCTCATTCGCACCTCCCTGGATGGTGCGGTAGAAAGGAGGGGAGTGAGGGGGTAGGAGGGGAGTGAGGGAGTGGGAGGGGGGGCTCGTGGTGGGAGGCTGCCGCGGCTGCTGCTCCTGCATTGGTGTCTCCCCTATGGACGAAAACAGCCCTCTGTCTCCCAAGGCAAATGCTTTCAGTATCGCCTCTCTGATTTCAGTCGCCGCTGCCGCCGAGCAAGCAGGGAAGGGAGCGCTGGAGGAGCGCCGCGGCGGCCGCAGCGCGCCCGCCCGCCCCGGCTGCCGCCCGCAGAAGATGCACTTCAGCACCGTCACCAGGGACATGGAAGGTGAGCGCCGCGCTCGGCCCCGCAGGGCTGCGGGAACGGGACCCCGCGCTATCGGAGGGTTTTCACGCGGCCTGGGCCGGCAGCCGTGCCGGGGGCAGCGCACAGAACGCGGCCTGCCCGCGGGGCCGGACAGAGGAGACTTTGCCGTTCCCCTCGTCACGCCTGGGCCCCTGAAATCCTCCTTGGAGAATTATGCTCTGCCCGTGGCACGGTGGCAGCTTTCGACGGCTTCGCTGCTGGGACCCGCGTCTTCTCGGAGGTGCTGGAGCATCCTCCGGACAGCGCCGGCCGTGCCCGGGACAGCGGCAGGCCAGGGCTCGGCTCCAAGCGACTCTGCAGCCCCTGTCCGGCCTGGGGGCTGCGTCGGAAATAACGCAAGAGACCCCCGGGACCTCGAGGAGCCTTTCAGCATCGGAGGGGCTCCCAAGGAGCCGGCCGTTCTCCAGGGCGGCCTGTCATGCGCCGCAGGGCCCGCTCGGGCCGGCGGCCGAGGGCTGCGCGGCCGGGGCTTGTCCCAGCGCTCCTCGGCGCGTGACCGGAGCTTTGCTCTGGTCCCGGTCTGTTCCCCTTCTCTCGTCCGGGGGTGGAAGGAATGGGGGATTGTCAAACCAGATCCGCCTTCCCCTGTCAGTCGCGGCACCGCGGCCTCAGAGTGAGGGACGTTACCTGCAGCAGCGCAGCTACACGGAAATACGAACCGGTTTCTTTCTTTGAATACCCCCCACTCCTCTTCCCGTCNAAAAAGAGGGGGAAAAAAAAAGAGCCGAGGCAGGCAGGCAGCGGGAACAGTGAGCTCCCCGCCTGCCCCGGGGGGGGCGGGGCTGGGGCCAAGCAAANGGGGCTTGTCCCAGCGCTCCTCGGCGCGTGACCGGAGCTTTGCTCTGGTCCCGGTCTGTTCCCCTTCTCTCGTCCGGGGGTGGAAGGAATGGGGGATTGTCAAACCAGATCCGCCTTCCCCTGTCAGTCGCGGCACCGCGGCCTCAGAGTGAGGGACGTTACCTGCAGCAGCGCAGCTACACGGAAATACGAACCGGTTTCTTTCTTTGAATACCCCCCCCTCCTCTTCCCGTCCCCTCCTCCTTTTTTTTTTTTTGTGTGTTTTTTGTTGTTTTGTGGGGTTAGGGGGGCAAAGTAAGGAGTTTGCTTTGTCCCAAGTGGTGTGCGGCGAGGGAGGCCTGCAGAGATAGATAGCACTGGCTTTGCACCGCCGCAGCTCTTGGCAGATCTCTCGGGTTTGCAAAGGGGAAAAAAAAAAAAAAAAGAAAAAAAAGAAAAAGAAGAAGAAAAAGAGGGGGAAAAAAAAAGAGCCGAGGCAGGCAGGCAGCGGGAACAGTGAGCTCCCCGCCTGCCCCGGGGGGAGCGGGGCTGGGGCCAAGCAAAGCGGAAAGGGGGAGGCGCCCCGCTGGGCTGGGCGCGGGGCAGGAGAGGAGGCGGAGGGCACCCCGCGGAGCCGGCGCGGAGGCGGGGGCCGCGCGGAGCGGTGCGGAGCTGGGGGGAAAGCGGGAGTCGGAGCAGAGCCCTGACCGCCTGTTTTTGGAATGATTTCAGCTATCTCCAGCCCATGGCTCACCCAGCTGTCCCATTTTTGCGATGTTGCAGCTTTCACGGCCAACAGCCTGAGCAGCCTGAACGCCTCCGGGGGGTACCACCTCTCCCCCTCCCCGGGGGACCCGTACGGACAGCATGAGCCGCCGCACTACGAGCCCTGCACGGCTCAGCAGCACCCGCACCCGCCGCCCCAGCCTCAGCACGGCTCCCCCTTCGGCGGGGCGGCAGCGGCGGCCGGGACCAACCCACTGCCCCCAGGCCCCGAGCAGCCCGAGGGTGCCGGGGGAGCCGCCGCGGGGCCGGCTGCTGTGTCGGGCTGTTCCGCGGGGGCGGCCGCCGCGGCCAAGGCGCCGGTGAAGAAGAATCCAAAGGTGGCCAACGTGAGCGTCCAGCTAGAGATGAAGGCGCTGTGGGACGAGTTCAACCAGCTGGGCACCGAGATGATCGTCACCAAGGCAGGCAGGTTAGTGCGGAGTCTGCGAGTGGCCCCGGCTCTCCAGCCGCTCCCGCCGGACCCGGGCACTCGAGCCAGCCGGGGCGGGAGGGTCCGGCCGCGGGCGGTTGAATTCGTAGTTTGGGGGAAAATTGAGGCTGCCCAAGGGCGAGTCGCGTAGCAGCTCGGCCCAGTGGTGGCCGTCATTTGATCCTAGCGCTTCTCCTGGGGCGAAATCTGCGAGCTCCTGCGGCCCGAAGGCCTCCGGTGCTGCGGGAAGAACGCGCGGCTCCTGCGGGCTGGCGGCGAAGGCGTGCGGGGACGGGCAGAGCACTGGGTTTCACTCCTGCTGGAAAGGGCGCTGTGCTCTTCCGGGAGCCTTCGGCTGCCAGTGACCCTACACGGGAGCTCGATCCATGTTTACGAAGGACGGTGCGTGCTCCCGGGGCGGACAGCAGCGGCACGGGAGAAAGTAAAAACGAACATATACAAACCCTGCAATACCTACTACGTACATTTTTAGCATGTGCAGATCTTTTCCTTTTGGCGGGGACGCGAGAGATCCTAGTTTTGCACTTTGAAGCGTGTTGCAGAGCTGTTGCATTTCCCGATTATCGAGTAACGAGCCCAGCTGAGCCTGGCTCCTGTGGGCCCTGCTCCGACCGCCGCGGCGCGGCTCCGGGACCAGGACCTCGCTCCGGGCCAGGGAACAAAGGAAGCGGCTGACGCGATCGCGTTAGAAACGAGCAAAATATATGGGGGGAAGACGAGTCCCAATTACAGTTGTTAATTGCTCTTTTTAATGAAGATACCCGGGAAGCGCCGCGACCGCGGCGGCTCGGGCAGAGCTGCGGGGCTTTTACCGCCGGGCTCCGGGTAGACCTGCTCTTCTAGGGAGCGAGAGCATTGTCCAGGCTCTGACTCTTCCCTTGGTTTAAAGCGATCCGGCGCGGGGGAGAAAAGAAAAACAAACAAATTAAGGAATCCCTCGGTGCTTGCTCTCAGTTGGCCCCGGGGCTGGCAGCGGCGGGATGGCCGGAGAAGCGGGTCAGACTCCGCTCTGAACGGCTGGGCAAGAGCAGTGACCGCGGCCGTGAGTTCCCGCTCTTCTGCCAGCCTTTTTGAGGGTCCCGAAAGTGCAAAAAATGAAACATATTTACATGTACGTAGTTGAGGGTTTTTTTGTTTGCTTGTTTTTTGTTTCTAATAATTAACAATTTACTAAACCAAAGCAATCACTACAGTGCCCGGTGCAAAAGCAGCCGGCGCTGCGCTGCGGGACCCCGGGCGGGATTTCCCACAGACGGTGCCGGCCCCGGCGCCGGGTCGAGCAGCTCGCTGTCTCCGGCCACGGCCCCTGAGCCCGGCGCCGGGCTTGGCGTTGCTTTCCTTGGCGGAAAAGGTCGTTCAGGCTCCAGGCGGAGGCTCTCTGCAAACAGGAGCTCTTCGATCTGGCTTTCTTCGCTCTCCCAGAACAGATTGCAAATACCCCACTTCAGAAGGGCTCGGAAATTAAACAACTCGATTTGAATCAGGGGCTTTTCCCTCCTTTTCGTGGCTTGTTTTATGACACTGTCGAATTTCCAGACAGGATGGTAAAAAGTGGAGAAAACGGAGAAAATCGGCAGGAAAAGGCTCAGGGAAGGCACTGTGAAGCCTGTTCTCTCCCAGCGTCTTTAGGCTGGCCCTGCTGTTTGTCTAGATGGGTCTTATCATCTCAGGTTGTTTGTTTTAAAACTAAGGTTTAAAACAAGAAACACCGGAACTGGAGTTAATGGGGGCTTTTACGCGTTTAAAAATAATAATAATAGAGGGAGCGACTGGAAACGTCTTCCAGATTTTGCTAAAGCGTTACAGAGAGGGAGACTCAGCCGCCCGATCCTGATGCAGCCCGGCAATGCCGGGCCCGGACTCGAAGAGTTGCAGACCCAGAGGAGCGCTGCCTTATTGCCCTGGCGGGAGGCCTTTCCTCTGCGGGGAGCAGCGGCACATAACCAAAAAAGCCCTGGGAAGGCGCACAGCAGGTCCGGCCATGCGCCCCGAGAACGAGCCTGGGGGGACTCTCAACATCCAGGTTTGATCGGGTGGTTTGTCCAGGGAGTGTTGGGAATTTGGTTTTTCAACGGCTGCAAACTCTGTTCCCGAAATAGTGCCCGCAATCGCTCTTTTGGTTTCCTACTCGGTAAAACAAAACCGAAGCCATTACCAGCCCCGACGCCAGGACGCATCTTCGGCGTGTGGCCGGTGTGGGCAAATGGAAAAGTGAGGGATGGTGAGCCGTTCCGGCCCCTTCTCTTAGCCCACCGCCGACTGCATTTGTCCTGCAGCCTCTAGAAGGAATCGTGCCCTCCCTGAGCGTGGTGGGATCCGCATTCAGGCTTAGCCTGGGGTCCCCAGCGGCCTGCGCAGAGCAGAGCGGGGAGGAGTAGCCCCGGGGCCGATCTATTCTGTCTAGAGCCCTGGGGTCTTTCTGCTCTCCTTCCGCCTCGCAAAGGTGCGGGGATCGGGAGCCCGACCGGGCTCTTGCAACGAAGCCGAGACGGAGTTTTCAGTGAGATTGCCATTGCTGTCTAGTCCTTGCCCGTCGAGGGGGAGCGTTCGCCCCTCCGAGCTGCGGGAGGTCTCCCGCTGGCCCCAGGGACCACGCTGCTGCTGTAACCAATGCTTCCGAATAGGCGCAGTTTGGTGGGTACAAAAGCTCCAGAAGTGGGAACTCGGTCCCCTCGTGTCGTTCGCAGTTTCTAGATGTGGCCCCTACGGGCTGCTCGGGACTCCCGAGGCTCTGTCTCCGGCTTGGTTGTGGGTCCACAGACGGGGTGATGTCTTGCGTTTGACTTCAGCCAGGTCAGCTGAAAGGATGGGGAAACCATGGGGAAAAAATTCTTCTCGCTTGAGTCTCCCCATAGCAAAGGCGGAGGAGGCGCTTGTTCCCCCCGGCCCCTGAGTTTCACCTCGGCGGGGCATTTCGTGTGTACGACACGAACGGTCTTGGTGCCGGCAGGAGAGGCAGGACCGTTCCAGCTCGACTTTCGGGATGTTGCCGAGGGCCAGGGAACACGGCAGCCCCTCTCCTCACGCTGCCCGGGCGCGTCTGCCCCTTCCTCCGGGCGGCGGTTCCTGCGAGGGGTCCTGTCATCGCGGCGGGGCGGGCACGGGAGCAGCTGGAGGGGAAGGGTACCTGCGCCGGCCCTTCAGGGCACCCCACTGCTCCTCAACTGAGCGTTTCTCTCTCTCTCTCTCTCTCTCCTCTCTGTACCAGGCGCATGTTCCCCACCTTCCAGGTGAAGATATTCGGCATGGACCCTATGGCTGACTACATGCTCCTCATGGACTTCGTCCCCGTAGACGACAAGCGATACCGGCAAGTAACACTCAGCCCGCCCCGCTGTTCTGGCAGCCGTAGGGATGGTGGATCGCTGCCTGCCCCCTGCCCCTGCCCTCCGGGGCCTCGGGGATGTGCTCCCGGGAACGACACGTGTCGGTGCAAGACGAGGAGGAGACGACTGCCCTGGGGTCTCTTTCACATCCTTGCAACGAGTGTGGGGCCGGGAGCGGCTGCACAGACCCGCAGGGCCCTCCTTGGCCTTCGCACAAGGCCCGCAGGCAGCCGGGGCCAGACTGGCGCTGGCAGAAGGGCAGGTTTCCGCAGGGCAGAGGGCAGGAGCTGCCTTGTCTTGCCCAGGAAAGCTTTCCTGGTCCCGCTTGCTGCACGTCTCCACCCGGCAAACACACATTACCCCTTAACAAAAATTCTCTCGGTGCTCCTTGTGTGCTGTAGCCTCTCAGCAGGTGTCCCGGGGCTCTGCCATGCCCGCCTGGGATCTTACTGGGTGCTTGAGTGAAGAGAGTGGGTTTTGTCCTCCAGAAAGGCACTGGCCACCTGAGCCACGAAACTCTGCCCTTGTTTCTAGCAGCAGTGTAGAAAGGCCTTGGAAAATGGCGATTCACGAGGCAGTGATGCGATCTGGTTTGGAACCCCTTTAAGACAGTGAAAGGCGCATTATGTATTTAGCTGCAGATCAGGACGCCGAGCAGGCAGCCCGCATAGGAATCGCAGGGTCCGATATATAAATATTTAGACAGATATCCAAATTCTCAGGGCGTCCTAGAAATGTTTGCTTGTCAAGGGAAGTGGGATATATAACATCCAATTGAGTATATCTTTAAAAAGTAATGTTTCTGCTCAAGTCCAATGGTGTCTAATTCCCCCTGTGCAAACACTGGCTTTTAAAGTAAACACGTGTATAGAAGATTGGTTTCTCTGTTTTAAATGTTACTGTTGAATATGTACTTTGAAAGAATGCAACAAGGCTGCTAAATTCTGGACCTGCTATTAATCTACACGCAACTTTCCACTCTTCACTTAAAGCCAGAACATTACTGTAAAGAGGGCTCTCTTTCACCCTTTTTTTAGAAGAAGGGGGAGCTTTTGTGGCTTCTCTCCCAGATCTACACTAGTAGCTATAAATTTTCTCCATCCTCATGCCAGTTCCATCGGCGACCTGATAAAATATTATATCTCCCCCGCAGCAAGTCTGGCTGCGGAAAAGAGCTCGTTCCTCCCGTGGCCGTAGGAAGCGGGAGTGATGGGGAGGCGGCGCTTCCCCCTCCCCGGGCAGGGAGCACCGTCCCGGGTCGGGTCCTGCGGGTCCAGAGCCGTACGGGGCAGCACTGCAGGGGCGCGGGCGGGAGGACCCCGGGCCGCGGCTGAGGGTGCCTTCCCCTCCCGCAGGTACGCCTTCCACAGCTCCTCCTGGCTGGTGGCCGGCAAAGCCGACCCCGCCACCCCCGGCAGGGTCCATTACCACCCGGACTCCCCGGCCAAAGGGGCTCAATGGATGAAGCAGATCGTTTCCTTCGATAAGCTCAAACTGACCAACAATTTGCTGGACGACAATGGGCATGTAAGTGTTGCTGGGAGAAGGTGTCCAACACGAGGCTGCAGCGGAGGGAACTCCCCGCGCCGTGATTCCCGTGGGGTGACCCTACCCGCGCCCTTCTCCAAGGCCTCTGCGCCCCGATCCTGCCCCAGCCCCGCGGCTGCCCCGGGCAGGGGAGCCGGCAGGGCCGGGGATGCGCTCTCCTCTCTCCATGCTCCTCCTGGATCAGTTATTCTCTCCTTGCTCGTTTTATCATTCAGATCATTTTGAACTCCATGCACAGATACCAGCCGCGTTTTCACGTGGTCTACGTGGACCCCCGAAAAGACAGCGAGAAATACGCGGAGGAGAACTTCAAAACCTTTGTCTTCGAGGAGACGCGCTTCACAGCCGTGACCGCCTACCAGAACCACCGGGTGAGGCAGCAGCGGAGCCCGGGGCAACCGAAAGCGGGGTTTAGGGGAGCTCCAGAGGTACCACGGCTGCGGGTGCGCGCTGCGCTGGCTCAGCCCCTTCGCCCGGGTCCGGGGTTGGAGGCCAGGCTGCGGGGGTCCGGCGGCGGCGGGGGTGTCTGTAGGTCCTCCCACCTCCTCCTTCCCATCTGCTAAACCCATTCCGGGGCAGCACAAGGAACACGATAGCCGGGGAGCTGTGCAGAGCTGCATCGCTGCACGCCGAGGAAGCGACGTGGGCTGCAGCCCCATCGCCAGCTTCCTCCTGCCCGGGGGACCTCATTACCTATGTAAACCCGAGTCTGAGAGGCTAGTGGGGAAACTACAGGCTTCCCGCTGCGAAATGTCACTGACAATTTGTTTGGATAAATTTGCGATTTTATTGCTCTAAACTCGTAGCTGTCTGTTCCACCCAGAATACAATTATATGTTAAAAACGAAACAAAACACCCCCACGCCAATCTGATGCGGATTTCTAGGCAGGAGGTAATCCAATTGCTCCTTCAAATCGCATCAGTGTAATGTAAAGAGCAGGAATCCCAGCGGCGACTGCAATTACGATTTCATAGCGGGGACTTTTCAGCGCTGCTCAGAACCGCCTCGCCCCGCGCCGGTGCCACCTCCCGGGCCGGGGCTGGGTCCCGGAGCTGTCCCGGCAGCCGGCGGCAGTGCCACCCTTTGCAGCGGCTCCGAGCAAATCGACCCATGGTCTCCCTGGGATGCTTCGGTCGGGCAGCACCTCGTTCCGGAGAGGCGGCGAGGCCAGAGCAAGGCTGTGCCTTTAAGGGGCTGAGGAGTCCTTCCCCGGCTGGCATTTGCCTGATGGCTCCGGACAGCTGCTCTTTCTCTCCTGCTTTCTATCAGTTTGACCTCTAAGGCTGGAACTGTCACTGAGGGGCTTAAAGTTTGTTTTTCAACCCATTCCGGAAACTCACAATCACATACTTTATCCATGGATTTGCTTAAATATAGAAAATGTCCTGCCTTCTCCCCGGCGAATTAAATAAATACATAAGTATGATTTATCCAGTGATTTGTCTTAGCTGCTCCAGTGGTGACCCATATAATGTGGCATTTTCTTACAAGTGCATTTACTCAGCTTTTGCAGCCGACTCAGGCTGTCTCTCCCTTCACCTTGAACTCATATTAGGTAGCATATTAGCCCGCATTTTCTAACAGAGAGAAAGCACATGTCTGTGCTCTGTGGCAGAGCAGATCAAGTCCCAACTCCACCAGCAACCTGGACCCTCTGTTACACCAGCCACTGCTAAGTCACCAAGCCTGCTCAGGGACACACTCTTTGTCTGACCAGGGAGCCCCATGTGCCACTTAGAGATATTTTCCCATTTTTCCTTACAGATTACACAGCTTAAGATCGCCAGCAACCCTTTTGCCAAGGGATTCAGAGACTGTGACCCTGAGGACTGGTAAGGCTGTGCCTTTATTGACCATGACTATATCCCACTCTCACCCCATTTCACATGCACCTGCCCACTTACATTTGCACAAGGCCTGCATTGAGCTTGGGGGACACTGTGTTTGGCCACATTTGCCAGCTGCAGCTCACAGCAGCAACTCTCCAAGTGCTTATTCTATTGGACTATAGGCTCTGTATCATTTCTCCCCTCCATCTTCCAGGCCCAGGAACCACAGGCCAGGGGCTCTTCCTCTCATGAGCGCTTTTGCCAGATCCCGGAATCCAGTGTCTTCCCCGGCCCACCAGAATGGGACAGAGAAAGGTGAGAGCTCCCAGCAGCCAGGCCAGCCCTTTGCCCGGGCCCTGCTGGCCTGCACAGCCCGTGCATGCGTGTTTGGGGCCAGCCTTGCCCACCACACCGGTGTACAGCTGCCTCAGCAGGCACAGCCCCACTGCTAACAAGCTTTGTGCTACCACCTATTTTTAAACAGAAAGAGCCACCTTCGTAGCCTAATTGAGTCTTTCTTGGACTACAACTCACTGTTGCTGTGCTTAAGCAACTTTGCCGCTTTAAAAAACGCCATCCTTTGCCTTTAGTGTCCCCTTTCCGACTTGGGCAACAAACAGCTTTTCAGGCAGGGATGCCGTGCTGGCCACGGGCTCCTCCTCGCATTGCCCTTTTAATGCGCCTCGGCTGTGCAGTCAGGGCCGGCCCGCTCCATTCAGGAGCTGCAGTCAGGTCGAACAGCACCTCTGCCCATTGACTGCTTTTCCATTACCCAGAGCAAACAACTGCAAAGACAACCGAATGCCTTTCCTCCAACACACTCCAGGCTTGTAAAATAAAGGGAAGTCTGTATTTGTTTAGTGTTACACAATTGCAAAAATGCCAGGCGTGTACCAGCTTGTCAGTCAATTCAGCTCCATTTATCGCAGTCAGAAGGTCCCGTCCCTCCAGCCGCGTTCCCGCAGCACGCCCCGCTCTTCCCCCCGCGCGCCTCTTTCCCGCATCCCGCGGCCACTCTGACGCTGTTCCCCCGCAGATGCTGCCGAGAGCCGGCGGGACTTCGAGCGGGAGGCGGCGGGCGGGACGGCGCTGCACCAGGCGGAGGCCGCGCATCAGCAGCTCATGTCCCGCGTGCTCAGCCCCGCGCTGCCGGGCGGCGCAGCCGGGCTGGTGCCGCTGGCCGGGGCGGGCGGCGGCCGGCCCAGCCCTCCGCACCACGAACTGCGCCTGGAGCCCGCAGCCTCGGAGCCGCTGCACCACCACCCCTACAAGTACCCGCCGGCGGCGGCCGCCGCCTACGACCACTACCTGGGGGCGAAGAGCCGGCCCGCCCCCTACCCCCTCCCCAGCATCCGCGGCCACAGCTACCACCACCATCACCACCANTGATTGGCCGACGAGCCCTGATTGACAGCCCGGGGGCCCAATCGCCGGCGGCCGGGCCCCGCCCCGCTGCCCGCGCGCCGGGGGCCGTGAGGGCGGCGGTGCCGGGGCTCCCCCGCGGGGCGTGACCCGCGGCTGCACTTTGATAAACGAAGCCATATGTCCTTATCTCCCCGCGCCTCCGCTCGCGCCCGGCACCGAGAACCGTCGGGCGGCTGGGAAGCGGTGGGAGGACGGGGACGCGGCGGCGGTGAAGTGACTCGTCCCCTCTCGCTGGCCCGCGGGGCGTTCCGATGGAGGTTCGGTGTTGCCGCCGGTGTTGGCGGTGCCACGAGTGTTTGTCGCCCGTGGGACCCGCGTGTGAGCGCCGGGCAGGGGCTGTGGCCCAGCCGGGGGATGTCCTGCACGTGTCGGTGGCGGTCTCTGCCACGTCGGGCACCGGGGCCTCGTTCTCAGGGGGCTCGGGTGGCTCTGTGAGGAGACTCTCGGGGAAAGCGGAGTTTAGCCGAAGGGAACACTTCGAATCCTCACTGCCAGAACAAATTTCCCACTTCTCCTCCAGCCCTGACCGACTCGTGAGTTTTGGGGTTCACTGGGACGCCTTATCCACAACAGCATTTTCTGGAGCTGTTGAGAAGGCCCCGTGGCCCAGAGCGCAGCCTTGTACGGCTGTGTTTGTATCTTGTTTCCACAACAATAGATGCAAAGGTTTAAAAACCCGCCTGGGGGTGGGTGGGGGAATACCCGCAGAGTTTAGGCTGTGTGTTCTCACCTGCTGCCCAGGCTGTCTCACCCTCCTGCCTTCCTGCGTCCTTTCCCGAGCTGTTGATGCTCTGCTTGGAGGTGTCTTTTAGAGGGACTTCGGGGTTTTTCCTCAGCCTGGCTCACCCCTTGCATTTGGCTGACCCAAACTGCAGTAGTCCCAAAGCACCTCTTCTGCACCTACCTGCTTGCTGCACCTTCTCTCTGAATGCTGGTGAGTACTTTTTTTTCCCTTTCTTTTAGTATCTTCCTTCAGTAGTGGTTCCTTATTGTTGAAAGGCTGGCCATGGTCATCACAGCTCCTCCAGTGATGTGTTTGTGTCAGGTGCTCACGGAAGGAAGTCCCTTTGTGTTCAGAGAAGGTATTGAGCAGCTCCTCAGCTGTGTTGGTATGCAGTATTATGAACACTTCTCTGATTTTTCCACGTGACTCTATGAAAAGAAGGGAGTTATTTTTTTTTAAGTCCCCTATTCATCCGTGTTTGTGCATTTTCATTACAAACCCTTTAAAACGTGTTCTTTCCCTTGTGCAGGTGGCAGTGTTAATAGCAATGTTTATTTTGTCTCTGGAAGTGGGCTTTGGGCTTCCAAAACTTTTTTGAAGGGTTTAAGAAGGGATGCAGGCTACCATGAATATTTTATGTAATTTTTTTTTTCTGTTTAAAAAAATATATCTGGATACATGAAAAAGACTTGTGCAAGAAATACGTATTTTATTTGACATTTGCAGTGAATTGTGAGATTCTTAGTGTCTGACTAAACCATAATTAATGTTCTCAGAACAGTTGATGTAAAATAGCCTTGTGCTTATTATTAGGCAGTGGGAAATGGCTCTCGGATGTGCTCTATTGCTTTGCCACTGTTACTTCAGAGTTTTCAGTATGATTTGTTATCTGTAAACTGATTAGTGCCAAAGCTTTGGTCAAACGTTTAATGAAGTTGTTATATTTATTATTTCCTTCAAAGATTATACAAACACTTTTTTTCTCTTCATAGTCGGGGCATAGGAAAAAAAGTGAAGACAACCAAAGAAATCATATCTGCAAACAGTGTAGATACATGTAGATATTTGTAGATATATGTAGATAATCTTATTTCATTTAAATTGAAAAGACATTGGATGGTGACGTTTATAAATATTTTTCCTCTTCTTTCTTTCCTTCATTTCTCGTTTGATTATTTGTGTATATTTATCAGTTTTTCTGCCCTGAAGTCTGAACTTCCCCTGGGGCTGAATGGGAAGGAGAGACCCTGCAGCTGTGTCAGGGCTCCAATGGGAACGAGGAAAAAGGTACTTGTGGCCTTGCTTTGAGGCCATCAGCACACAGGGTTATGTTGGCATGAAGCACGTTACCAGGCCATTTCAGAATGTGTTTTAATCCTTAAATCAAGATTCCCTGGGGCTCTGACCAGAGTCTCTCCTTTCAGAGCTGTGTCCGTGTCAGGGATGGGAGTTCTACAGCAAAAAGGGTCATTTTTCTATCACAACAAAAAATCCACTTTGAACAAACCAAAACTCCATAGCACTGCACATTGACTAGTAGAAGCCTTTTGAAAATCAGAGAAAATCTGTGACACTTAAATTTCGTATGACCTGTCATGGTAATATGACATATCGACCATGCCTTATCTGTATATTGCAGATTCATTTGACAAATGACTTTGTATGATTTGATTACATTTCTGGTTAAGCTTCACTCAGGACATGCTGTCACCAAGGTGTGCAGCACATTCCCAAGGGAAGGCACCAGTATCTCCAGGCAGTGCTTCCACTTGTGGTCACCACAAGTCTCATGGAACACAGTATTTGAAAGCTGCTGGTAAAACAGCCCCAAGCACAGAGGTTACAAACACCCTTTTCCAAGCAGGACTACAGAGTAAGTTAGCCATGTAGCTCTGTTTTCCGGAGGTACAGGCTGGGTTTTCTTTTTGCTCCTGAGGTCTGAGAACTGCATCACTTAGCACAGAGGATAAACACAGGATTAGGCAGATGAAACATGGGCAGCTTTGGCTTGATCTCTTACCCCAAACACTGGGGGTAGCTCCTGTTTTCAGAATGGCTTTTTGCTGTTGTTGGTTTTATTTTTTCCTTGCTAATGGATATGATTAAATTCCATGTAGGAGCATGGGGAGGAGACTTCTGTGTGCTTGTGGTGTTCCTGCACACTGTTTGCACGCTCCATGGATGTTCACTTTAGTCTTTCCTCCTCTTCAAGAAGGCCCTAAACTGCTGGCTCGAGCTGTGAGGGTGTCCCCAGCAGATACCTCTCAGCATCCTGGGGTGTTGGCATCTCTTCAGTCCATCCCAAGCACATGGCCATGGCCAGGGGAGCAACTGCTTTGGCTTCCTTCATGTTCCAGGGTGTGCAACAGTTGCTGCAGTGTGAGAATGACCCGAGCACCACAGTAAACATAAAATCTATTCAGCAGGCACCACTCTGCCAGAGGACAGGGTGGGACTCCTGAGCTGGGGGGCTTCCAGTGCATCCCTGCGAGGAGCCTTGGCTTGGGGCTGGATGGCTCAGAGCTGTCCTGCCCTGCCAAACAGCAAGTCATCTCAGGCTGTGATGCTGGAGCCCTCCCCGAGGGACAGTCACACCTTGATGTGGACTGTAAGGAGTAAGGAAAGGAGGTGCTGTGTAACATTCTGCCCGTTAAAGGGACCTCTGTGGCCGCTGGGGACAAGTCAGGCACCCACAGGCTGGGTTGGGGGGGCAGGAGGTGAGGAGTCTGGAAGAGCAAACAGCAGCAGCACCTGCAAAGCAGGTTTCAGCACCTTCAACCAAGCAGCTCAAAAAGCTGCCGCGAGCCTGTTGAACGCGGCCGGGCCGGTGTGCGGGGGAAGAGCGAGTGTGTGCCCAGGGATGTGCCGCCTCTCGGTGCGCTGCCCTCTGTTCATTTTCCCTGATGAGTTCGAGGCAAAGGCAGTTTTGCTGCAGCTCGTTGAGGCCGCGAGTGCCGTGGCCTGACCCGACCGGTACGGGAAGGGACGGCCCGGGGTCACCCCGGAGGGGTCCCCGCGGCCGGGGAGGAGGAGGAGGGAGAAGGATGCTGGCGCAGCCCGGCCGGCCCTGCCTGAAGAGCCGGCTCCCTCCAGAGGGAAGAACCGGGCATGGCACGAAGCGTGTCTTGCACGCGCGGAAAACGAACCCTTGAAGAACTTCTTGCAGAGCTTGCAAACCCAATCTGAGAGGAAAATACGGATTTGTTTTATCAAGCAAAGATTTGATCTTTAAGGTACGTAGGCATAAATAAGGAGGAGCAGTAACCTGTGAGTTAAAATCAGCCAGCAGTGCTTCAGCTGTTGCTCCAAGTTGGTGTTAGGAAGGGTCCAGTCTGCCAGTTCAGGCCAGTTGTGTGTATGAACGCAACGTTTTTCTAAACGTATGCATTTATTTTCTTCATCGGTAAGATATTTAATTTACACAGGTGTTTGGCACAACTGGAGGGCAGTGACTGAACGCTCAGATGTCTGTCACTGCCATTCTCATCATGTGCATCTAGAACGTGCTACTGCAGTGAGACACCCGTTGGGGGAATCTACATGGTGTGTCAGAGGTTTGAAAATCTCTGAATAGTATTTCAAACTTTTTTTTTCCCTGCCCAGTATGTTGCAGACAAAAGCAAAGCAAAAAGGTCAAGATATTAATTTTGAAAAACACAGACATGTCCCATACACACTATGTCTGTCCATGTACAAATCTGCTCTCCAAAGGCCCAACACCCTTCAGGAGATCTATGTAAAGTACTCTGCGTGTTGCATATGCCAGAAAAAATGCACTCATTCCCCTCCATTAATAGAAATGACCTATTATAAATTTACCAAAGATACCATAGTTTTATAAATTGGCCACATATGTTTGTGTAATATATTTATTATATCACATTTCATAGCATTTCTGTTTTATGAAATTCAACCTTGAATTTGTCACATATGTTTTGCATATATGTGCAATAGTTGGCCAAGTATCTCCAAGTAAAGTATGATAAATGTGTTCTTTCCATAGGGGAAATTAAATGTTTTTCCAGATTTTTAAAAAAGTTTATTAAGAGCAGCCTATACAAAATAATTACAATAAATCACTCACTTCTATTTAGGTTAAAATTGTAAATTTGAACTAGTAACAAAGTGATTAAGACAAAAGCCTGAAAAATTACATTTAGAACCTAACTCTGTAAGGAGACAGAGCTGCACACTGTTCTCCTCCCTGAAGCTCGTCCTGGTGACGCACCCAGGGGTGTTTGAGTGGGCAGGGCAGGACCTCGGGCCATTGCTGTGCAACAGAGGGACTCACACTGACATCCTTGGGCCGCAAATCGCAAAGAGGAAGTTAAAACCAGCATAAACATCGTGTCAAACTCACAGAAGCACCTTGTGCCGAGGTGCTCCCATTGTCCTCCGTTCCAGGAGGCACACTGTCCTTCTCCCCCGCAGCTCCAGCCGGGCTGTTTCAGCCGCCTCGGGCTGGGCTGGGAGCGCTGGGAGTGCAGGGGCTTCAGGGCAGAGCAGGGGGGTGAGAGGCGAGGGCGGCGGCCCCGTACTGAGCACGGCCTTACACATTGCTTTTATTTCAGCAAACATCAAGTGAGTCTTTCATTCTATTCCCTTTCCTGCTTGTTGTCAACTGCTTCAAACCAGATGGGCTCAAGAGATAAAACTATGAAGACTCAATGTCTCTATTTAGCAGGATGCCAGGTCTGCATGCCATCAAAAATCTGAGGCAGAAAAATCTGAACAGACAATACTTGCTGTAAATGTTAAGAGCAGCCTGGACACTTTTCCATCAACAATGTATGCATGAATCATTGAGATTTCCTCGGCAATTTTTTGAATTAACATCAGGACAAATGCCATGGCCACGTTCTCTGCCATGTTTAAAGTTGTTGCACAGGCCCAACACACCCACCTTCTCCTTACTGTGTCAGAATGTGTTTATGGCAAGCACTGGGTGCCTGGAAAATGTACGTTTGCTTGCATGGGATGCCAGAACTGTGGAACAGAATAGTGGCTCAGCATTTTAACATCCTCCCTGGATTCCCTGTTCTGGGCAAAATCAGGACCCATCAGCCCTGCTGCTGGTAGGAAAGAGAGACCATTGCTGTCCAGAAAGTGCCAAAGGGTTTCTACAGCTTTTTGCTGCCCTCATTTATGTATCCTGGGAATAAAAACTAGGAGGAAACTGGATCCAGCTGTAATCTCAATGTAATGGAACAGGGGGTTTTGTTCCTTTTTTTTAATTATTAGAACATCAAATTGTAACAGAGAATTGTTAGAATTAATTTTTTTTCACTGCCATGTCCTTTCTGTAAGGAGACAGTTAATACTGTCCTGGGATGGTTCTTCTGCAGTGCATGTGGTGCTTCAGGACCTCAATCCCTCCTGTGATACCTTCTGAGGCACTACAGCTTCTGGTTTTATGATTCTTCACAGCTGAGAAATAAATACACAGCCCTCTGAGTGAACACAGGCTTATTTAAAGGTGTAGACTGTGGTTTGCAGGATTTCCTAGTGTTCCAATACCTTTACAAAGGATGCTGATGAAGTGAAAGCCAATACTTCTGAAACTGAAGTGGGCTGGTGTATGACTTTAAAAAGACAGACCTATCACCACATGGTTCCACTGGTCCTTTTCCTGCCATCCTTGTCCTTTTCCCATGAGGAATCTGGCCACTGCTGGAGGTGGTTTTCTTCAAGGCCCTCTGTGTTTACTAGAATCTTCATATCATCAAACTCAAGAGGGACAAGTTCTAATTTACACCCTCACTCCCCTTCCTCCTCCTAATGCCAAACTGCAAATCGAGTTCCTCTGCATAAGTCAGAATAAAGCAGAGCCCAGCATTGCTGATAGGACATAGATATAGTTCATACCATTAATCAGGGGAGCAAAAAGCTCACAACGGAGAGACCATGTCTTCATTTATTTTGATATGTGACATCCTTAAATGAACTGCAAAAAAACTCCAGTACAATCTTAATTCTGCATAGTTTTCTTCACGTTATAAAAGAAACCTCCAGCATGCCCCAGAAGAGTAGGACATGGATAAGACAGCCAAGTTTACTTGGACAAACTGCTCTATTAGGGGGACCTAGGCTGGGATTTTGGAATCCTGTGGAGCAACAGAAACCCCTGTGCCTTCCTTCTGAGTCACCACCATCATTCCCAGGTACCGCACTGGTCGTGCTGGAACATCAAACGTTGCTGTAACATTGTCTATTAATCCAGGCAGTCATGTGCCATGTTTTATGTAATGATCCATACTTTCACACCACAGACACACAGCCAGGAAAGGAAACACATTGATTTAGCGCTCGGTAATCCGTGCTTAATCCCCAGTCCTTTGGTTTACATCACTAACATGGCTCCTGCAGTAGTCAGTGTTCTATCTTTGTTCTTGGCAGACTGAATTAAAGGAAAGATTTATTAATTTGTAAGTTGGCTTTGTAGATGCATCTTAAATGCACTAAAAAAAAAGCAGTCCAGAAACCAGGGTTGTCTTAAACATAAAAATCTGCTCTTTTAAACTCAAACCTTTGCAACAATCCAAGTCAAACTGCAGAGGGTAATTTATTGGCTTGCTGAAGCAATTACATTGTATGGGGCCAAATTTAACAATTGTCTCATTGCAGGCCCCCAGCCTACTTCCTTTTTTACTCATTACTACAAACACAATTAATCTCCTCTTTCCTTGCTCATCTACACTTAAGACTGCAATGCTTTATGGCTCATGTACTGATAAGAGAAAGGGGTTGTAACTAATGGGTTCATTTGCAAATAATGTTAAGGGGTCAGAGATCACCATTCATTCCAGTGGTGATAAGTATTCCATGTAATTGCTGCACAAATGCTAGTGTTTGGGATTTATTTCTGTTAGTTTACAAATGCTGGTTGCTTTCTTCCCTCTCACAGTGCCAAAGACGGTGATTCTTGGGAGGAAGCCTTTTGTAATAATTTAGCTGTCATCACCTTCACTCCTGGATCCTTTAGGCCAGGTACAGGCTAGCCCTGCTCCTCACTGGCAGGTGAGATTCCACAGCTGACTCCAGCAGCTTAAGGTGGCTCTTCACTCGCAGCCTTCCTGCTAAGCAAGTCAGCTGAAATCTTGAGTGATAACCATGCTCATGGTACAATTGTAAAGAGCTTTAGATTACTTAATAATAATAAAAAAATGTGTTGATTTCCTAGATGCAATCAGACAACTGTGTTTTACAGTCTATAGCAATATAGACTGTCCTTCCTGTAGGAAATCCTTCTTCCTTGGGGAAGTCCAGGTTAGTTCCTTAAGCAAATAAACTTTTAGAAGACTGTAATTCACAATCCGACTATGACACTTAGGCTCAACTCTAAATCAAACTAATGTAATCAGGTTGCTCATTTCAAGGAAACTATAATGTGAAAGTAAAATCTGTTTACCGGGTGTTTAAATAAAATCAGTAGTGATGTAATGTGCTAATGAATTAATTGTATTGTGCAAAAGTGTGACACAGATATTGCTTTGGTAATGGGAAGGATAGGACTGTTGCAAGCAACCCTGCAACCTGTGTCCTTCCTCTTGAAGCTGATGAAACTCTTTACCTGCATGTCTGCCTGCTAGTGAGTTGCAGTTCATGTCCTCATTTTCAATTTTTATTTGCATGACTAAGTTTATTTTTAACTCCACCTGATCAGACAAACCTAAATATTTAACTCCCAGTAAAAGGTAATAAGTTAGATGTGACAGCACACAGTCATCTTTAGGATATCTTCCAAAGGACCTGTTTGTTAATCTAAACATCCCTTATGAGTCTCCCTAATTACTTTAGGCACAGACAGTGACAGAAAATGGCACTTTTCAGAGAAAATAGTACCCTCCAGAATTCCTAACTTTCAGGCTCTGATCTAAGAGTGCTCCTATTAAGGCATGAGGTATTCATCCTTTCTTCTCAGGGGGCACCGTGCTACTGCTGGAGTATCTGCATCACAAGCTATTTCCTACAGTGGCTGCAAGGTGCAGAGGTCTCTGTGACAGATGCACTTTGTGTGCTGCCCCGGCGCCTGAGGGCTCCAGCTGTGCCAGGAGCAGGAGCCAGGCTCATCCACACCTTGCCACCTCACAATGTCCCTGGAGCACCAGATGCTCATAACTGGCATTCAGAACAAGGGCTGTGCTGAGCATGGAACTGCCCTGAAGTGCTGGAGATTTGCATCTTAGTCCTGGCTTCAGTCAGTCTTGAAAGCAGCTTCTCACGACTCGTACTATGCCTGGTGGCACAGCTGCCTTTTCCTGTCCAAAGGATGAGAGCAGAGAGCAATTACTTCTCTACCAGGACCAGGCTCAGCCCTTCTCGTTTCTTGTAGTAACCATGTGTCCAAGATGGGCGAGCCCTGGACTTCCTTTCCTGCTGGATGAGCATCAAACCTACAGCATCAAACCTGTGGAAATCCCCCAGCAGTGCAGGCTGAAGAGGAATGTTTGCACCCCCAGACACGAGTGCGCTTAGTACCAGACAGGACAGCCATGAGGAAATCTCTGCAAACTCTCCAGGATGGGTCCTTGGACCACACACAACAATGCTTCATTTATTTATTTCATTGTTTATTTACGTCAATTCTGACCTATTTTAATAAAGGGAGAAAAGACAAAAGAGAAGGTTTCTTCCAGCAGCAGGTTTGTGGAGACAGACCCTCATTCTGCGGCTGGAGCTGCTTTACAGTGTGAGCAGCTCTTCCTCTGTGTGGGAGGTGGGTGATGGGTGGAGATGGAGCACTTTGTGCAACTCTGTCTGGTAGATGTAATGAACACCATCATCTCCCCTTGACTCAGGATCACTGAAAATTAGGCTTTAACTTTCACCTGCAATGTGATCCTCCACACAGCTACTGAATAGTAAAGAAATAATCAAAGAAATGCATTATTTAAAGTGCCATTACAATCCAAAATGTGTAAGGCCACGTTTTATGTAGAAAAGCCTGGCAACAGTGCCCTGATTCTGTGTTTTAATGGAAAGAACATCAGGCTGGGTGCTTAAGGCTTTCAGTCCGGGAGTATTCTCTGCCTGCGAAGCACAGCTGGATAAGAGACCCAGACATTAATTTGCGTGTATGTTTTTTCTGAACAACTTTCAAAGTCTTCACTACACTTTTGGTGCCTTTTTCTTTGATTTACAGTTCTTTACAGTAAAGAAACAATTATTTCCAATAAAGTGTCACCTTTATTGCCACAGCCTGGGCACAGTTGTCACTGCAGCTTTGAGACTGAGTCCAGCAGTAGGATGGCTCTGCACACACTGGTTGGCATGTGTCTAATATGCTTTAGGAGGATGCGAAAACTTTCATGAGTGAATCTCAGCACCCACAACCGTAGAGATAGATGACAAGTTAATGGAGCCATTTGCACTGTGTGGATAAGGATTTATCCATGCAGTTCCCCTAAATGTTAATGGGAGTTGTGTAGCTGAATCCCAGACTTGCCATGTTGAAACTTACCCCTAACTCTCCAAGGAGAAGGGCGCTAATTGGATTGAGGAGTTTAAATCCTTCAGCTCGTCAGTCTATGGAAAGGATTTAGCACTGGCTCTGTAAAAGGCTTTACAAAGCTTTGCAGTGCAGTGCAGGGGAAGATTTTTTCCCCTTTCTTTCTTGTGATTAATTGTGAGGCTTGAGGTGACAGGAGACATAATGAAATTCATAAATGCCAAAGGCCATCCCTAGTCACATTCCTGGCTGTTGGTTTAAGTTAGAAACTGACAGAAGTGTGAACAAATCAAGGTTGTTCTGATAGCCTTTCAGTTACGGGGAAGAAAAAGTAACTGACAATGAGAAACCACTGGAGGTGGTTTAATGGGTATAAATTTTCAGGAAAGAGTTATATTTTACACGGATTCAGATTCTTGGATACACAAATGATTTACAAACAGACGTATCCTGCCCCCGCCGCAGTTTGAGGGATTTCAGTCCTTTTTCACAAACGATATTGGCACAAGTTATTTCAGTAACCTACCAAAGAAAAGCTGTTGCAAAACCTGTAGCAGAGCCCAAAGCGACTTGCTCTGTGTCTTTGTGACCGGCCTCGTTCTGCTTGTTACGAATTTTAAAAATCCACTTCACTCTCTGCAAAACAAAACTTGCAGCTTAAACCGGCAGCATTAAGAATTAACCTAGGAGTCTCACTTCAGCCTGCAGACAGATTCTACTACTTCCTCATGTTCAGGTTTGAATTACAGTATCAGGAATTGCTTCAGCAATCCTGTTTCCTGAGTCCCTGACAGGGCAGTCGGTGTCACGTCTGGGTGTATATGGACCAGGCAGTGATGCGCTGATCCTTTGAGCCAGCTGCCAGCAGTGTCTCACGGGGGTTTCTGTGGTCCGAGAAGGACACACAATGGACGGTTCCTGTGTGATAGTCCAGCACTGCTAAAGGCTTCAGTTTTTTCCAGCCAAAGATCCTGATGCGATGATCCCACCCTGCTGTCGCTAAAATCTTCTTGTCTGCACGGATGGTGATGTCAGATATGCCAGCGTTGACAAGTTTGTGTGTTTTGCAGACCTGTGTGAAAAAGTTACTGATGAGTTCTAGTTGTTCGAAACAGAAGACAAAGGAACCTTTTGGGGCTTTAGCAGGTGTCACACAATGTCACACAGAGTGTGGAGCTTAGTGACAACTACAGACAGAGATGGAAAAGACCTTAACTTGAGCCTTCCCATCTTCAGCACCACTCTCTAAAAATAAACCCATCCCTTGTATGTTTTTAGTTTATTTTGCATTTAAAGCTATTTATAATCTGTCACCAGTGAAGCTCTGGTTTCAAACATCAGACTACACCACTCTGCCCTTTTCTTGCAGTGATTCTTGCATGAGCTGCAATGTTCAGTTCTAAGGCCCTGTATTTTCTCTGCTTCTGCAATATTACCAAGATGAGATTTGGAGCTGCTGTTTAAATTATCTGCTATTCATTTCTACTACTGTGGCCCCTCACAAAACTCCCAGTAAGCTGTTGTAGCATCTACCTCATTCTTGAGAAAAGAATCCTTCCAGGAATTGGGTTACAGTGTCAGGAAATCTATATTTTTACTACTCTTTCTCAAGAGACTTCTATTTACATCAAATTCCAAGAAAGGGATTATGATCAAGTTATTGATTTCAATCTTGGAAGCCTTTTGTTACTGTTTGGAGACTACTGGGACACAAGTTTCTGAGGCACAATTAAATTGGAAGGCATTTGGCTTCCTTCAGGAGTCACTTGGGCTGCACAGGACTTTGCCCTTGGAAAGAAGTTTTCACTTCACTGACAGAAATTTCTCCTGAATCAGAGAAAAAGCTCAATATAATATATTTTTTGCAGTTCTCACCTCAGGTGACTTGTATTAGTGAGCAGTCTGTTAATGTCTCTGCTGCCTTAGGCACGAGTCTGTAGCTATCTTGTACCAAACTTGGTATCATCCAGTGCCTGATTTAATACAGTGTGTGGTGTTTGCTGTTTTAGGTGGGAAGGGATTGACAGGCACTTCAAATCTGAGCAGCTTTCCCCCTTGAAGGACATTCCATGATGCATAGTTAGTACAGCATTATGAAGAGCATGTTCATTGCAGATGGTTAACCTCTACACTGGACACAGAAAACTCCAGAAATGCTGGTCACAGTTGGTTTCAGGTACAGCTGAACACATTTTGGAATCTTACAGCACAAAGCCATAAACAATTATTTTTCAACTGCTTAACAATTGCCCAACTACATATTCAAACAGCAAGAGCTGTGAAGTTTGATGAGAAAAAAGGCTAAATGAAACTTGACATGCTTCTTACATGCTCCATACATTCCTCTTTTAAAGAGGACCTGAAGAATGCGTCCACGGCCAACTCAAGTTTTGCTCAAGCCTAATGAGCAGTAGGAGGCTGTACAGGGGCCTTTCTGTGGGACTGCCACTGTTAAACCTGTGGTTGTTTGTACATATGTTCCAAACTCCCAGGTCAGGCCTAATGCAGCATGGCCTCGGTGGAATTTTTGTTGGCATAAGTGTCCTGGGAAGGGAAGGATCTATTACTTACATCACCAGCCTGGCAAATGTAAGATGGGCCTTGCTCTGTAACTGGGATTATTAGCTAATGGCTATAACCAATCCTGGGTGTGGTGCTCCCACCATTACTGTCAATTACGTGGGCAAGATCCATACAGCAAAATCAGGGTGACTGGGAGAAATGGCTTGTCATCAGCAAGCTACAACTTGAAAATGAAGCCTATAATGGTGATGCCTTTTGGCTACGGAACATAAGGGAACAGTGGGCATTTGTGCATGATCTGCAAATACAAGAGTGAGAGAGAAAAGCAAAACAAAGAACAACTTGCTCAAGGTATGTGCAGCCAGGTGAAATCCTAGTGCCAGGATTTGTGCCATCCAATGTAAGTGACTAACTACAGTAGTCAAATGCATACCGACATCATTTCCTAACCAGAAAACCAGCTTGTAATTAAGAAAACAAAGAGGTAAAAACAGGTGAGCTGCTTTCAGCCAGTCATGACCAAGGACTTGCATCTACACCCAAAGCATATCTTTAATCCCTCTGCTTATTAGAAAAATAGCCAAAAGAGCAGCAGCCTAAGCTTCAGCATTTGGGGGAAAGTTTCTGCTGCCCAACTAAAAAAACTTGCATCGTATCTTACAGAATTTTTTTCTTGTCACATATAAAGGAGCTTCTGTAGTTATCAGATTTCTGAGTTCTGCTTTGTTTATTCACCTGCAGAAGCTGTTTACCTCCTACATTCTACCCCAAACATCATCACATAATTACACTATCTCATCCAAATCAGAAGGCTCATAACCAATCCCATCATTTGCTGACAGTGATGATTTCAGCAACTTTCCTGTAGGAGACAATACACCAAACTTTCCCCATAGCAATAAACTATGCAGTTACCTTCATCATCTATTCATTGACACACTGGAACTCTGCCACTTAAAACAGAGCCCAAGTACCATCATTGCATCATTATTTCTCCAACGGCAGATAGCTCTGCACCACGCTTACTTATTAAAACCTTTTAGAATAAAAATAATGTGCCACTGAGTGGCTTTCCAACATCTACCATTACCTCAGGTATCTGGAATGTCAGGGAGAAAAAAAAATCCCCATCTGGTTTATATTATTAATGCAATAGTGGGAAAAACCTTAATCTATGTCCTTGACAATCTCTACTGCTGATATGAAAGATGCATTTTATTAGGGCATTCATACTTACATGGAGTACAGGAACATTGCTTGTAGGTTATAATCCTTGGCATTTAAATTTCTTCTGAGAAAAGCTACTATCTCTCAGTGTGAGGTGCTGAGGGTGTAGCTAATCCTACATCTGGGAATGTGAATACCTTGTGAAAAACAATACTTGGAGTATTTCAGATGAACAACTGTTTTTTCCATGAGTTGTATCTGTAGCCCTGCATTAGGGTTAACTCATAACTGGTGTGCTTGTGAAGAACAGTATCTTCTTTGAATTTAGGAAACAATTGTAATTAATATGAAAGAACAGCTTCTTTCTCCACTGCCAGAGTATGTGAAGCTTTAAGAAGTCTGTCATGGTGTCAGAGTTCTGTCACCTTGGCCTTAGGGAACTCGTCTGCATACCAAGTTTCTTACTGGGATTGCTCACCTTCCTTCCACTTCCCTGAGCAGGGGGTGCAGATGGTGACAATAGGGATAGAAAGGCTGGGCAAAGGGAGGGCAAACATGACTAAAAACCCAACAAACCCAAACCATGACAACTGTGTATCACACTTGTGGCTTAGAACACCTTCAGTCCTTGTTCAGAGTCTGAAGTACCTCTTTCATTTCCTGCTTAATAAAGTGTTTATTTATCACTTCACTGTTTATTACAGTTCCAACATTCTCCTTGGTCACTGCCGTGTCCTCTGAACTTCATCTCAGTTGGATGTGTTTGCACTACATGCACTTAGTGCCCAGCCACCCCATAAATGCTGGTTCTGTGGTGATGCCTTGCAGATTCCACACCTTTATAGTGTCCCCCAGCTGATGAGTCACCACTGGATATCCCAGCTTTTTTTCCTGTACCACCATCAGAAAACACCACTAACTTATCTCCCAAAAAACCTCCATAAAAGCTGCAAGATGAAACAGGGATTATTGTTGTCCCATGAATTGGTGTACCCACAGCTCTCTTCTCAAGGATGATATGGGGCACACAGGGGCTGGTACAGGTCCTCTCCATTGTTCATGGGACAAGAGCCACTTTAAAAGGGTTAAAGCACTCAGCAGTGGAGAGGTAATGCATGGGCCATTTTAATGTTCATGAGCCTTTATTTATGTGCTTCATTTCCACACCTAGTTAAATCCTACTTAACCCTTGGCACTGTTGGAACACTTGCTAAAGTTGTCTACATTAAAGCAGTATTTATTGCCATTCATGGCCTGAACTGGTGATTTTGTGACTCCTTTTGTGACCTGCCACTTCAAGTACGTGTAGCTGGGACACAAACTGGTACAGCCAATTGCCTGGCTGGGCTCTGTAGGTGCCAAAGGAAGCTGGTGGCCTAAACTTCTTGTCCTGTTGGTGCTAGTTGGGCTACTCCTATTCTTTTTGTTTGTGAAGTATGCAGTGAAATACTTCTGTCTTTCCCACAGTGGAAAGAAAGCTCTAGCCATTCAAGCAGAACGTTTGGAAAAGCAATCCTTTGTTTCTCATTTTTATAACTCATTTATAATGTTTAGGACATTCCAAGAGCTGGATACTACTAACATGATAAATGAAGATACAGAGGCAATGGCTTGAGTAATGCTAGGCCTGTGTGCCTGTTGCAACTTTGGTAAAACCAGAAACATGTGAGAGAGGGGTTTTGTTTTTTTTTTTTTAAATCCTCACCATCTTTTGCTAAGTCTAGTCACATAGCACAGACATTCTAACCAGTCTGTGATTAATTAGCTAGAGATCTGTAACAACTCCTCTTCATGACTAAATATTTTTTTAGTCTATCAAACTGTTAGTGCAAAGTGGGATAAATGACACTAGAGGGCCAGTGATCCTGACCTGGAGGTTCTGTTGCTCATTGAGGCTCCAGATGCTGAGCACCTTTTCAGATGAGCCCGAGATTCCCTTGGCCTTCTCCGAGTCAAAGTCAAGGCTCATCACTGGCTCCTGGTGGCAAACGAGTTGGCTCAACGCTTTTCCCATTGTCACATTCCAGAAGATCACTGATCCATCTTCATAGCCAGCCAGAAGCAGAGGTTGTGAACCACAGCTGAGCTGATCAAGGAAGAAGTAAAATTGTTTGTGAAGTAAGTAGTCTGTTAGGAAAATTACCATCCTCAGGTAGGTTTCAGTCCAAGCACCAAGAGAATAAATTAAAATGCTGACTGGCACGGAAGTGAAAAAATGTTTAGAAGTCTAAATGCCAAGTCTTACAGAAGGCATTACTAGGTAATATGCACTTACGGGTTTTAATCACATATCAAATTCTAATTTTATATATATATTCTCTATAAAACATACATATATATATATATATATATATATATACACACACACACAAAGTATAGAAAATTTCTCCCTGAAAACCCAAATTATTGCCTTCTACAACACCTGAAAAGAGGATGCCTGAAGTTTTCAGGAGCTTGACTTCATGGTCTGAACTTTGTGCTTCTTAAACAATTATGCAGAGCAACTGAGTTACTTGAAGCAGTACAAGCCCTGATGGGCACTGACAGAAGTGCCACGTTTAAGGACTCCAGTTCCACCCTGCCACGTTTAGGGTTACACGGAGGGATCACGTATCCAAGTGCACCCCTGTGCTGGAAGGCAAACACTGAACCTCCCGCCAGGAATCTCTGGTGAGTCACCAAGGGGTTAACGGGCGCCCAAGTCCCACTGTAACCAATTGAAAGCTATTTTGATTAATGATGTCACAGGCCAAAGGGCACAGCACCCTGGGCAGACACCTAATTTATTTAAGCCCCTGAAATAACTCAAAGAAGGGAACATTACTGGATTACATGTCACACTTAAGGAAAATATTCATCATTGCTCCAGCCAAAAGACTAATGATCCCATAAGCAGTAACTGGTTACAAAAGTGAAGATGCAAATCCCTAATGAAAAGCGACTAAAAAAGAGGCATCTGTTGATGCCAGTTATTTCTTTAATAGGAGAACAAACATCAAAATAGACATTGGGATTATGACCACCTCATGTTGGCACATCTAAGAAATGTGTCCAGTAGGCTATTCAGATCTTCCAAACACTGCCTGCTCCTGCAAGATTTGTTTACATGGTATTCAATTCAAAATAAAGGTAAAGGACATAAAGAATTAATTTTTACTAGTATCATATTATTGAATGAGTTCAAACTTGCTGGCTGTGAATGTCATCACACAAACTTGCAGTGGCCAAAGGCTCACTGCCTCTCTTAATGGTCCAGACTGTTCTCCCACTGGTTATTATTTGTTCTGGGAGGAGTTAAACTAACAAGAGATGGGTGGTCTGGGTAACACGACTGCTGAGTAGCAGCCTCATGTGCTTCCTCGGCCTTATTCAGCCTAGAGAAGTGTTTGAGCAATGGACCTCACTGAACAGGGAAGAACACTGCCCCTTAAAATAAGGAAACCTAGAGGAAATCCTTGGAAATGTAGGAAACCCCTTACATCATCCTTCTGAACAGGTCTGTCTACACCTGGGATCTTACAGGAACATCCTTCCTTCCTTTAAGGTCCCTTTTCCATTGAAAAGGTAGGGAGCATATTCTGGCTAGAAAGGCCCAGAAAGCAGGCCTCCTATAGTGCCCAGACCTGTGAACAATTTTTCTGCCAAATTTTTGATTTGCTAAAATAATTTAACATCACAGCAATATGTCAAATACATGTGAATTAATGTTAACTCATGAGGTGTCTTGGATGAAAAGCATCTGGTTTTTGATACCAGGGAAGTTAGAAAAGTCTGAATGAAATGAATTTTATTTATATGTAATAAAGGGTAAAACCTTCAAGGCAAAATGAAGTATTTCACAGGTACTTTTAAGTTTAAAAAAAAGCCCCCAGTTTAAGCATAAAAAAGCCCCACAATTATTTGTGCTGCTCTTCTGTGAGCACAAGACTCCTTCAGAGCCAAGGGTTTCACAGAAGGTGTAGCTGTCATTTAGCCAGTGAAACATATGGACGGGCACGGTCGGCTCCTCTCCCTCCTCCAAACTGCTGCAACAGGAGCTCATACCCCTCTTGCAGATGGGAGGGACAGGTGAGTGCTCAGCATTTCTGGAAACGCCAAGCGAAACGTCTTTTTTTTGTGCTGTGGTTATCTCAGCTTAGATTTGAAAACCAGTAATTTGCAAGTGAGATCTAAGATTGGTCTATTTTAAAAACCAAGTACTATTTTTTATGAAATGAAGGTCTCCTACACCTCTTCTTCCTGATTTTCCTAACCCTATGAAGTGTAATATTTCAAAAAGCACATGAATTTAAACAATAAAAGCTATTGAAAGATCAGGGAGCTCTCAGTCTGAGACCTGGACTCACCAAGCAGTGCTTCACAACAGCCTATTTATTTCAGACACTGACTGGAGAGGATCTCACCATTCATGCTCTGTTTAAGTAGAAAAATTAAATTATAAATCATTGCTCTTCCTAAGGAGAACATTTTGTTGTTGCATTTGGACAACTGTCAAGGAAGGAAGAAAAGGTGATCTGCTGTCAACTCCACAGGAATAATTGCCATAGTTTATATAAAGGAATAACTCGGCATTTCCAGTTTCGACATGTATTATTCTTGTTGAATTATTTTGTTTGCACCATTACGCAACATGATGCCTTCCCCAAGGAGTGCACAAAATTTAAGGGAAGACTATCTTTACTCCTGCAAATCCTACTCCACCCAATTAGTAATAGCAGGAAGGTGTGAAACTGAAGGGACAATGTATTTAAGAACGTAAATCTTCACAAGAAAAAAATGTAGTGAATTAACTATGTTTAAGGATAGACCTAGAAAAATAAGGGGGAAAAGCACTCAAAACCAACATAAATAGCTGCAAACCTCGTGACTGCTTAGGAGAAGCCAGTGAGGCTTAATCAACAAGCCTAACCTAAGCCTCAGTTGCCTTGTACTCCGTAGTAAAGTTGCTCATTCATGCAGCTGCTGGTGGGGTCTGTTGGTTCCCTGAACTGCAGACCTTTGTTTATTGGCCCACAGAAAACACAAGGGTACCTGGCTGCAGCCCCCAGCCCTCATTGGACAACCACCTCGAGCTCCTTCAGGCCAGTCTGGGGCTCTCTCCCTGTCAGCTTCTGTTTCAACTTGTTAATTCACTGTGCCATAACCAACACCAAATAGTCTCTTAGGCAACCCATTGCCCATGAGCACTGGGCTGGGAAGTCTCATCTCCTGGGTATGTCTGTATTGCCCAATGCAGCTCGTACAGCAAAATCCTGGACGGCCTCTGTTCAGGAAGGGGTGCAGCTGGGACAGCTGTTCTCCTGTTTTATGGTTACAGAGTTACTCAGCTACTTCCAGTGCAACCACAACAGAGTGCAGGGCATCACTTTGGTACACCACACCACATGTAATTATTTGCCCTTAAGGGTATCCTCCTCCCCATGCTTTTAAACCAAGTTGCACACATTTGTAAAAGAGCAAACACAGCTGTGAGACTGTAAGGGATTATCTGTACTTGCCTGGTGCAGTCTAGGAAGTTATGGTGAGTTCTCAAAGTCAGAATCTGCATGGAATAATTTACCTCTCCCAGCTCCCAATCTTCTGCTTTATCCCCACAGGCAACAAAATTAAAAACTACATAAAATTAAGACTCTGCACCTGCTCTGCTTCCTAGAGGAATAGCAATATTAATGCATGTAGAAAATATGGCAAGACAGAGGACTTCTTATACAGGCAACAAAATTTTCAACACTGAACATTTCCTCAGTTATCTCCATCTTATTAAAAAATGTCCAGGAGACAGAAAGCTCCATTCATTTCATCTAGCACTGAACACTGATTGCATTTTTAGGAGAAATTTTGTTTAATAAAAGCCTAATCAGCCCATTTAATTTTCCTTCTATTTTTTTTTTCTAGTTTTTAATTACAGCATGGGACTTGAACTGTGGCCTCTCCTACTTTTGTCTGAAGTCAGCAACTGAATTCCATTGGATTTCTGTCAGTTCAGGACTTTGAGTGAAGACACTAAGGCCTCAAACTCTGACTGATATTTTCAACTGAAACCAACACCAATGTTCAGATGAGCCTGCAGGAATAACACACTTGGCATCAGCTTGGATGGTCCTGTAGATTTGTAACAGTACGTGGTCAGGGAGTTAAAAGGGAATCAGTTTTGCCACCAATTCTTTCATGATTTCAAGCCAGTCACCTAAACTGCTTCCTCCCTCTACTGCCACCTTTTTGTATTACTTGTCATTCCCTGTTGGCAGCCCATAAACATTATTTACTAAATATTCTGCAAATGTGGGGGTTTTTTGCACTAATTGCTTTTATTTACCTTTTTACCCAAAGTAAGTACAACCATAAATATTTTGTTCCTATTGTATGTCTGGAATAGAAAGGTTCATGGAGTGCTTCCCTCGTCCTGAGGGCAATGAAGTGAACATAACCTGCCATTAAAATCACTGTTTTTAAGAAACCAAATCATTTCTCATCATTCTTAATGCAGTGAGAAACCATATCAAACAACTGGCTTTGGTAAGTCATTCATTTTCCTCTTGATTGATGCAAAAGCTGTATCTATCCTAAGGATACAAAGCTTTCCCTGATCATTTGCAAATCTTCCATTAAAGCTTGGAAAGCTCTGAAAGTTACATTAAGGATGTTCACAAATCTTTCCCCCCTTTAATAATATAATTACTTGATTGATTTGATAATAAATCAAAATCCAAGTGAAGAAAGATTCATGTGCTTCATATAAAATGAATCACAGGGAAAACATTTCACAATTAGCAGACGCTCTTGCCTTACCTGCCATAACTTCAGACACATGGGCATGCCCAGCTTGGCACCCACCTCTGGCTTCAAGGTACAGACTGACGTCTTGGATGGCAGCTCCAAAACCTGAACCTGACATCAGGAAAACAAGAGGAATTGGTCAGGCTCCAGGTCGAAATTCTGCTGTTAAAAACACCAGTCTTTCAAGGTGATTAAGGTTAATATAAGCTCTTGCAGTAAAAACTGTCTGGAGGAAACTGAGGAATACTTGCTAAATTGGAGCTGTAGGGGAATCTACAGCTATCTAAAGAAGTACATTGAGTGAACACATCCTCTTCTCCACTCTTCCATTTAATCTATATCACAGTCTTCTTTCCAAACAGTAGATGACATTGTGCACACAACAGATAATACTGCAGACTGCTTAATCAGAGAACACCTCCCTGCTTCCTTTCCCTTTTTTCCATCTCTGTTGCTAATTTTTTGGCAGTGTTCCCCTCTGGACACTTGCATTCTCTCCTCTGTGCTGTTATGGTAACACAGAGTTTGCATGGGAATACAGACAGTATATAGATCCAAGGAGGATTTTTTATTTACTGCTGACTGCACTAACAAATCATGAGCCCAAAATTAGCAACCATCACTGGCTGGAGAGGCATCAGCACACAGGTATTTTTAACACAATGTTGTCTGACCCTGTTCCAAGCAGGGTCAGACAATGCTGTGTTAAACACCTGCTCTCTCTACAGAGAAGCTTCTACTGACTGTTGCTCACACTGATGGTAATGAATTACAGATCTGGTTTGGGGGTTTTTTTGATTTTTTTTTAAACATTGGGTAAGTCATTCCTCTGCCAAGGAAGTAGCTCATTTCCACCTCAGGATGATGGCAGGCAAGATCAGGGGAATCTGCCTTTTCAGTTTGGCACTGGAAAGGTTTGAGTCTCTTGACTGACACAGCAGTGCCTCAACACTGGGCTGGTTCTCAAGCCTGGAACTATGGAGAAATAGCTGCTCTTGGGTATCAAACCAAGAACATTGTTGTTTCTCCAATGCACACTTAATCACTAAGGTGATCTTTTCTTTTTATTAAGTAAACAATAGTCTGCATTATGTTGTAAAATTAAACGACTTGAAACATTTGATAAATCCAGCATCACCAGCCTTTGTGGGCACTTTCAGAATGTGCAAGAGCCTGACAGCACTGTTGGACAGCCTCAGTTGTGCAAATTTCCTTAAGCATCTGAGATGAGGTATTACACAAATATGACTCCTCTGGGAGCCATCAGTCAAGACCACGGCAGCTGCGATGGCTTTCCAATCCCATATCTTTAGTTCAAAGCTTGCCAGAACATCTTCCTATTTCTAGAGGCTGTCAGCCAGCCTGCCAAAAGCCAGCTGCACTCTAGGACTGTGAGTACAATGTACTGCACACAATATACAGAACACTTTCTAAAGCCACGGAGCAATAGAGCAGGAAACTGTTCTCCAGATTTGAGGAATAGTGACTACATCCAAGAGCCATCCAGTCTGCAGCCCAAACCTGGGAACAGACCAAAGTTTGATCATCTGGGAATTCTGGTTTTTTGGAGCTACACTCTTAACAAAAGATGCTTTTCTCTTGGCAACTTTCTTCCTATCAACATAATGACCACGTTAGCTGTGGCAGGAAATGGGCTATAAATATGAAGATGACCTGCCCTCATCTTGCATCTTTCATCACTGTCTCTCCAAAGGGCATTGCCTCCTAGGCAAGACTGAAACTGCAACTATTCAAATAATAAGGAAGGGTAAGTGTGCTGTGATAAATGCACTTCTGCAGGTTAAAAAGAAAAAAAAAAACCTTCTTCACTTTACCTTGACTAAAATCAGATGAACTGGTACAAGGGCTTCAGTTGGTCTTGCAAAGGCCAAAGAAAAACACAATGAGAAAAACTGTGCAGAAGGCAGGCAGGCATGAGCTGCTGCCTGTGCAGGACTGACAGTTCCAGAGACTGTCTGCTTTAAAAGCAGCTGAGCCTTAGAAATAAATACTATTTCATATATTTTGACAACTGTAACCTAAAACTTGAAGTTCTGTGTTTATATTGGTTTTGCTTAATAGAAGAAAGATTTGCCTTTGCCTGAGGTTAATAGTGTTCTTGGGTGGCTAAAACTGGCCACAAGGAAACACACCCTTTTTCTTTTTCACATTAATAAAGCTTTTAACATGTTTCTGGCAAATTGGCAAGAAAAGTGCATGTAACTCATAATTGGTGATTTAAATGCAATCATGAACAAATAAATGCCTGTTCAGATCTCATTATTTATGGACTGAACCTGCTTTAAGACAAAATTACTCTTTTTTTGGGCACCAGCCAAGCATAAACACTTATTAAGTCTTAATTTTAATCATAAGCTGCAAATGTAGTGTGTCTCACACAGTGCTGCCTATTTGGAAGCACTATATATTATGGGAGCTTATGTGAATTTATGGAAACGTAACACAGTTTTAATGCAAAGGTTCACACACAGAATGGAACTCCTCTACCTCAGGAGACAGCAAATCATCCTCTGCTTGCAGGGCCCAAGCAAACAAATGAGAATAAAACAGAGACAAGTTGTAAGTGACACCAGGGTAAATGTCCTCTCTTTAAGTCAGATGGTTATTTAATTCTTTACGACCAGGGCTCCTCCGGCTGACACAATGCACTTGTCAATTTTGTTTAACTTATACATTATTGAGCACTGCTGTAAAATGGAGGGAGTTCTTTGTTTCAGCAGAACAAGGTATGGGACTTCGAATGGTTGCGTTTACTGGTGCAGTGGTTGTGTCTGCAGGCTTACTCAGGTTTGCAAAAGGCTGAACACTCTGGCTGTGAGCCAACAAAGTACTTAAATATGTGCTTAATTTCTGAATAATAAAAAGTGCACATTTTCTTCCAATACAGGCATTTACTACTCCATGTATATAAAATATGCAATTTTTAGTTTCAAGATACAGTCTAGAAAATCACATGAACTTTTATGCTCATCAACAACTTGCAGTGAGCTGCAATATTTATTTTCATATTTATGCCACTATTTTTTCATTATTTTTGTATTTTGATGCCAAATATTTGAAATTTAATTTTGTGTGATGTCCTCAAACAGTCCTTTGTAGAAAACAAAGCTATGATTTCTCCAAAGCAGAAGTGGAAATTGCCAACAAAGCTGTCAGTCAATGAGTGCTGTGATAGTGGTATTAGATGTGTTCTTATCCAGTAAGAACTGAAATGGACCCTGCAATTATCTCACACTGAGAAAACCTCTGGCTGCTAATAGTAATTCAACTATTTCCAGCCCTGGTTCCAGTTAAGGAATTGGCCTGGGGTGAAAGACCAGGTATCACATTACAAATCACCTGCACTTCCCCGGCTCTGCCAAACCCAACTCAGCTTCATAGGGAAGATGAGCACCTCCCTCTGATGACAGACCTGCTGACCATTAGTTCCCCAGCAGGACTCTTGTTCCCAGTGTTCAGCAGCACCAGAAGAGTTTTCAAAACTGCATGTAAAGACCACCAGCAGCTGCAAGTACTTAAATATCAGACAAATCTTGAGGTGATATACTTGTTATTAGAGCATGAGTTATATAATTCAGACAGCTTTGTGGCAGTAAAATCAGTGATTAGAAGCACCAAAGGTTTCTTGTGCTGCTCTTTCTTGAGCAGAGAATTTGAGAGCAATGATGTTTCCCCTCCTGAACTATATTGTAACAAAAGCAACCTCCCAAGCACCAGAGAAAGAGACACTTCCTACCTCCTCCAGGCCTCTGGCTGCCATGGCCATTAGCCAGCGTCCCTGTGCCACCTTTAACAGAGAGCATCTGCAGAATCCCACGTGCTCCGTGTAGACAGAATCCGTCACCGAAGTCCGTCCCTCTGCTAAATCCCACAAGCAGATCCTCTGGTCTCGACCCTGACTGTCAGAGTCAAACAAATTATCCATGAGCTGCAGGTCTGAGGAAGCTTGGGCTGCCTGCAGGGCAGGAACTCAAACTGGGTCTTCAACAGGCAGCAATGGACTGAGCTTAGTACAGCTTCTGGGGGGGTGTTAATTGTGTCTTTCACTACATGTGGGGGAACTCAGTATCCCCAGGACCATCACACTGCTGCAAAACAGGGCAAGTGGTTCAAACACCACTGGGAGAATGGAGGGCTTGAGAGCCATTTAGATACAGTCCCAGTTTGGTGTTTCCATGTGGAGCGAAACCTGACTGAGCACAGTTATGCTGTTTATGTGTATGCACATCTGTATAAAGTCTCATGAGCATTTAAACATATTCACGATAAAAATACTTACATTTCACCATTGATTAGTTCTAATTTAAAAGGAAACAAAAGTATCCACAGAGTCACACAGACATAACACACATTCACCCTAGCAATGAAATGAAAATGTCACGTGCTGAGAGGTGAAAGACAAACAGCAAGACAACAAAGACCACATCAGAAATAAATAAACAGCTACAGTTATTCAGTGGGTGACTTCCCCCAGCCACAGAGGGCTGTTAGAACTGTGCATGTGCAGAGACACAGTAAGAGAGGGACTGGCAGGAATTGAACAATGAAATGTTTTGGCTAAAACACCCAAACCCAGAGCCCAGTGGCTGCATCCCTGCGGGCCCAACGCAGCTCACTCAGACCCCTCGGCACAGCCCTCTGTCCCACAGGGGCTGCTCCCAGCCTGCCCAGAGGAGGCCAAAGTGCACAGCAGGAATTCTTGCAGATTTACGTGATCCCACTGGCTCTGGAATAAAGTACCACTCCGGAGAAGTTTTCAGTCCATAAACTACAGTACCCCAAGATTTATGTCCTCATATTATCACTTAGGCCAAGGAGTCACCAAAACCCTGATGGAAGTATGAAACCAAAACAGAGGAGATGTAAATCTGCAGACTGTTGGGACTTCTTCAACATCAATATAGGAACTCCCACCTACTGTTCCGGTGAGTGACAAACTGACACAACATTTACAGTGCTGGGCATACAAACAATGCAATACTGCAAGACATTGTTGTGATTTAGCTTTAGAAGAGAGAAATATAAAATACAGGTAACTGCTGTCCTAAAATTGCACTGCTGTGTGAACTGTTATAACTATACAGCAGAAATAGAGGTATAGAAAAACTCTATAATTATACAAACAATGCTCATTCAGTATGACTTTATGGGGGAGAGTGTTGATAATTGTACTTAAGTTGATAAGAAATAGAAATGCTAATGAGTTCCACTGTATATTATGAGATGTCTTCTCTAGATAAACATGTCAGAACACCTCCTGATCATACAGACACTTTGGCATCTACTCTAGATCACCTGTCTAATCCAAAGTACACAAATCTTCCTGACCTTCCTTTGCTAAACAAGAAGATATTTTGCAACAAAAAGTAAAGGCATGAAGCTCAGCATTCTTGCTCATTTTCAGTCTTCCACTCTCCATCTCAGATCCTTCTCTTCCTTCCTTACCTTTTCTCCCTCCCCTGTATTTATAAACTCTTTATATCAATCTTCCCTGAGAACCACCTGTGAAACATTTGTCACCTTCAAATCCAAGTGTATTTCCTTTACTCAAAAACCTCATCTGATCTGAGTGCAGTAATAAAGACACAATTAGTTGTGATGTCATAACATACCCATCATAAAGAAATTAATTGTATCTTCCCCCCCTTTATATTCTAGAGTTTTTCTGTCTTTTTGTACTTCAGAACATTTCCATATGTGTTGCAGAGGCTTTCAGTCATTCCAGAATTAAGAGACTCTGCTTTTTTTTCTCTTCAATTGTCACATCCCCATCAATCATCACAGAGACAGGAGTAATTTTACTGGGTGTTGTCTGCTTTGCTGACCTGAGGAGCCTGTCTTTAGCACCCATTGTCTCCACACAGTAGACAGATTTTCTTCCATGGCCATCCAGTGCTGTGTCCACTCTGTGTGTTTTCAGGTTCCAGACATGGATAAACCCATTCTCAGACCTGGCAGTAGGAACAGATATTTTTAGTGTGACCACTGCATTCAGGTGATCAATTTGACGTTTTTCTTTCCAAAACATTTTGGTTCTTTGTTGTATGCACAGGTAACACACCCATCATTCACAACCATGTATGTGGCTGTTTTCTCCAGATACGCTTTGTCAAAATAATACTTTATTTTAAAAGGAAATGACTGTATGATGCTCAGCGCATCCAGATATCCTGATTTACTTACCCAGAGAAAAGAATGGGGATATCAGGTTCTTGGCCTCCACAGGAAAAATGCAGAGCCTGGACTGCAGCACTGGTACCTCTGAGCACAAACTGTGGGTCTGGAGGTGGCAGAGCCATCTGAGCAGTGAACTGGGTGGGGATAAGAAGAAGACACAGATATCATAGAGGGAAGGCATCCTAAAGTGAAATGACAACTTAAAATACATTCTGAGCAGGACAATTGCTTTTCCTAGTCACTCTCCTCTTTGAAGTATCATTACTGAATGTATTTCTATTTTCCACCCAGTTCAAGGGAAAGTATTTCCTCTTAACATCAGCTGATGAAGCAGTGTCCAACCTGCTCTTTGCTGCATTCCTCATTCCCAAGGTGCTGAGCTGGCCACGCACACACACCTCTCACACACTCGTAAATACAAAATTGTTCAGCTGTTCTCCCTGCTGCAAAAGGGAAGAGCTACAGAATACAAGAAACTGGATACCCGTAATTTCAGTGGGCAAGCAATTCATCATTCGACCTAGCCCCTTGGCTAAGTCTTTCCCCTTCCTCCCCATAAAAATACTACTTCTGTGCTTTCCCCTCACAACCATTTCCAGAAAAGCATTGCAGTGAACATACTGACTGAAAAGAATTTTAGATAAAATTGGAATTATAATCATTTCTACACAAGAATCCCATTACTCCCAAGTGTTTGAATTTTTGGTTCCAAGCACAGTTACTTGAAAAAAGTAATGCAGTATTTCACACTAACTTAGTGACTACTCTGTTACAGTTTTATTCCAAGGGGTTTGTATTCCCTAAGGATCTATAGAGATGGGTGCTTTCAGCTTCATGTCATTGGTTCAGATATAGTCTGGGGTAGCACAGAACAGGACCAGTGCATAGAGAAGAGGCTGCCCTGCCCCACATGGGAAATGCAAAGGACAATCTCTGATGAGCTCACAGGGACAGCCTGTGCCATCCCAACAGGCTCTCACTGCTCTGCCCCCCTCGCCAGATGTTTCCATTCACACCAACCCCTTCACGGGCAGCTCTGCACAAGCACCAGAGAAGGACAAGGATGGTTTTCTGTGTTCTGACTTGCTGCAAATGACCCTCCAAGACCTGTGCTGGGATAAGGTAACCAGAAGCTTCTTTGACTGGAAGTACACTTTGCAGTTCATTAGAAAATGCATTATACTGTCCATTACAAGAAATATTTTCACCATGAACAGTGTTTACTGCCTGATCTGTGGCGCTACTGATGGTGCTTTATATCCATGCTTTATTACTGACCTGACCTCACACAGAAAAGTGCAGCTTTTGCCACTAGAGATGTCAATTCTCGTCACTTTTTCCCATTCATGCATATATTACCACAGATGAATCAAGAAGTTTTCTAAGGGAAAGTTTTCAGTAAGGGAAGATCAGCAGGTGTTTGTCTGCCTGTTCACAGCAGAGGAATTGCAGAGAATCACAACAGAGCACTAGAGCTACAAATTCCATCAACTTTTCATTGTCATCTCACCCCAGCATCAGCTTTTGTTTTGTGTTTAATGGATGTACATGCACCTCATTTGCAAGTCTACCTTGAGAGTTCATAGATCACAAAACACCATGGTATCTATAGGTCCTAATTAAATGCAATTATCTTTTAGGACTAGTGATGAAACAGGATTCTTCAGTGTAATGTGTAGTTCTCTCTCAATAGCACTGTGTAATTAGGTATCAAAATAATGAGCTCAGTGGATACCCTCCATGTTTTAGGGCCCTGACTCATCTGTTTTATGGTGTTGTTGGATGATCCAGACTTATGACAGGCTGGAGTAAATTTTCAGATGATTACACGATGTACAGGTTCGCCCCCATGGCAAAATCCAGCTCCCCAGTGCCCATCTGTAACATGCTGTACAAGTTACACCTGCAACCTGTGTTATAAACCTGTTGGAATAAGGACTCTCACCAGGATCCCCTCTCTGGGGCACTGCAGCCGTGTGCCATCAAAACAACCCTTTGCAGACCCACGCCAAGAGCAGAGTAGCTCAGGGCTGGCCACAGGAGTGGGGTCCCTCCTCATGGTGGAGCAATCCTGGCTTGCTGCACTGAGCAAGGAAACAACTGAGTCGACCCAGAGGCTATCTGGGATTACAAGGCAGCCTTTTAATAGCATTTTTCTAATTACTGACACAGAAGTTTTTGCTGACAGACAGCAAGTGTGTGCGTGGCTGTGGGAAGGGTTTTCCCTGGCATGAAACAGACGCTACTAATGCATGTCTTTACAAGGATATTTCAGAAAAACCCTGAGTGGTTATAAGGGGAAAAACTAACTACTGAAAACATACTTCTGACTTTCAAGTAAATGAAGGGATTTTTTTCTCCTTGGAGCCTGGTTCTTTCCTTGCTTTTCTGATAGTCATATATGTGAATCTGAAAATTTGGCTTAATATTAAACCTAATTTTTATTGAGCTCATGACTCCTCATTGCTTCCTATCATGATTCAGCAGATGAATGGCAGTGTCACAGTATTAAGCATCTCGTTTTTCTTCCAGCAAGTGCTGAACTATAGAATTGCATCTGTGCCACCTTCTTTATCCACAAGCTTGGACAAGGTACTTAAGACCCAGATTTAAGTTCTTAGGTACCTACAGAAGTCCCATGAGATTGCAAAGAGATGGGAAATTGGTGCACCAGTGCTTTAGCAACTCCAAGAAAGGATCAATCTGCTCCTGTTGACACATAAGCATCCTCAAAAAATGGCATTTAGCCTTCCTTCAGCTCACCAGGTAGCTCAGTCTCTATACCTCACTTGCAGGGATAATGAAATACACTGTGCTGTACTGATAGGAGTAGATAATGGTTATTCTGTGCTTAGCTAAGCAGACAGCTACAAACATCCTAAATACGATGATTGTGAGATGGCTAAAGCCTCTGGGTAAATTTTTCAAAAGTGCCTATGTGATTTAGAAACCAAAGACTCATTTCCAAATGGATTTTCAATCCTACATCTCTAGGACTTTTTAAAGTTTCACCCCAGGTGTCTAAAAATGAATTCTCTAATTAGTACAACATTTATTTTCTTGTTAACTCCATCTAGCCTCGGGGAGACCAATCTGTTCTTGTTAACTGGGGATATCTGCAACAAATTTAATTAAATGAATTTGCTCAGTATTTAGTCTGGTCTGAGAGCAAAATCTGGCTCAAGGGCTTGAACAAGTAAAGTGCAACCTACAGAAGAAAGTTCACTTAAAAGCACCTCAGGGCTACATTCTCTGTTTGTCCCTAAGATATTCTCATGCTATGACTCCTGCCTCCTGTGAAAGGAGTTAAAAGACATGAATACATGAATCATTTTGCTTATGGCAGTATTTGCTTGCAAGAAGGTATTGTCTGCAAGAGATGCAACAGCTCAGCTCTTGTTTCTTAAAAGATGTTCCCCTTCTTGCAGCCTTCCCTGTGCTGGTAACAGCATCCTCCTTCAGGGGCTGAGCTGCACCTTGATGTGATACAGACAAGGGAAATATTCTTCACAAGGTGCACTGTGAACTCTTGGGCTCCTGCTTAGGTTATATTTGCTACAGGACGGAGGAGTGGAAACCCCAGCTGTTCAAATTAGGGTTTCAATTAGCAAATGGCTCAGAGCACCACACATTAGGTACCAAAAAAGTATCTGCTAAATGCCAGAACAATCAAATTGCCTTCGAAATTACGTTATTTTCAAGAACAATTCACGATTAATACCCCTCACAAATCTTACTTTGCTTAGGTTGAAATTAGAATAATCCTCAAACCATTTGAATTTCTATGCAGTGGTATTCCAGTATCATCACTTCAGTACTGGATATCAAAAAGTTAAGCTTTTATTTAATGAGTGTCATTTAAAATATGTAAATGTCAAAAGGATTACCTTAGAAAAATCTCTCAGAGAATTAAAAACGTTAACAGATTCCCACAGGAAAAATTCCAGCAGAATTCAGCAACTCTCCTGTTCCCACTCCTGTCACTTGTATTTCTATCACACATTGAAGCAAAAACAAATTGCTATTAAAATATCATCCAGACACCTTCCTCCCCCCCCCAACAAACTCCACAGTTCAGTTTGAGATACCAACGGCTCAAGCGAAGACAAGAAAAAACCCTCTTCTTTTTTTCTTCAGGCTTATTTAAGAGTAGTAAAAACTCAGTGGTAAAAGAGCTTTTTCAGGTATAGGAGAAATAAATCTCTCTAGGCATGTCTGGCAAACTGATTTGGGACTGAAACCAGCAGGTGTGCAGACATAATTACTACTGCAAAGTATCCAACACATCCAGGTGTGCTCACAAACAGATACATGAAATCCCTGTTATTTTTTGAAAATTCCTAGTCTACCAGGTGCCACCCTCCCAAAGGAAAAATCAGAGCAAAGAATGAGTTGAGGAAGATGTGAATGAATTGTTCTTCCCCCTTTTCCAGACTGTGTGTCTGTTTTAGCCTGCAGTTCTGTGCCCACCTGCCCTCCCTCACGAGCTCTGCTCTGTTGCACAGCGCACGATGCCCCGGTGCATGAGGGTGTTTTGGAAGTGGGTAATGAGCAGAGGAAGGGAGTGGCAATAACAGACTCCCTCAAGTTAATAGTGCAATACAGACAATTTTGTATATTCCAATGCATTTGCAATCCCCACTGTTACAATACAGCCCTCGCAGGATGAGCTTCCCAAACACAACGTTCCCACGTTTCCAGTCTCCAGCCACTGCCAACAATGAGGTTTCACAGTGGTGAAACTGTGAACTCCTCTCTGCCCAAGCTATTATACAGCACTTGTAGGAAGTGAAGAATGGAGTTTAGGGCTACAGGAACCCATTTAACGAGTAGCATTTCCATACATCAGTAAAAGAGATGCCAGACAAATCCACACAAGTCGGATGAGTTAAAGTTCACCTCACCTGACTGCAAAAGTGCATTTTTATAGGTTATTGACTACAAATGGTCTCAAAGCAGGTATTGGCTTGGTAAACAATTCTTCCAACATGCTGTGACAAATTTTTAAGCCCAGCTTTTCATTTTGCATGTACAAACTAAAAAATGACAGAACACACTGAAACAGGGAAGTAGCAATACAAAGGGATGTTGTGAGACAGTCATCTGAAATCTCTGCATCTGAGGTGAAAAGCAACTGACTGTACAAAGAAATGCCTTTTTGGGTCCTGTAACAAACTAACACACACAAAACACTCAGGTGAGAATGAAAATCCCAAAGCCAGGCATTCTGCTTTTTGCAGTTGCTCAAAAGACACGATATTTCTGTTGTGTGCAAAGACAGAAACATGCACCAGTGCAAGTAAAACCAGCCAAAGTTTGATCAAGAGAACTGGAAGTGGTGCACAAATAGTTGCAAAGGTCAGAGCCCCAGAATATATGAAATTCATTTGTCAGTCAAATAACAACACAGCTTTCAGTTTAAAATTTCTATCTTTGGTGCTAAATTTAAAAAAATAATTTATTTCAAGTGGAAACTAGAAATCAGTAGAAATCTTTAAATCAAGAAATTGATCTCAAGCAGAAATTAGAAGAAATAGTTAGTAAATGTACTAATCAAGCACTCTTAATTTTCAGAAGAATAACAAAATGTTTCTTTTAAATTGGTTATTTTTCATATTACTACTTACAACTGCCAAAGTAAAGATTAAACACAGTGATGCATATTTGTGACTTCAGAACCTAAAATAATTATAACAATTAAAAAAAAATTGCAACAGTGGACTGGGAGCATTCAGTAGTGTGCTTGTGCTTGCACTAGAAAATACAGTAGACAGATTTCTATCTTGCTTGCAAAACTTGCTGGTTAGTGACACATCAGTGTCAGAGAATGCAGCGATTTATATGACCCAGTTAGAGAATCCTTTCTTAGCTGGCACCATAAACCTGTTGCCACACAGCCAACATCACAGATCACAAGAGTCCTTCCTCTCACAGGTTGGGAACACTGAATTCTGTCAGAGCTTCCATTCTAATTTCTAATGACCAACAATGACTGCCTGCTCAGAAAAACACTTCAAAAGTCTCATTTTGAGAAGTGCTGAGAACTTCCATTTCCCATTGGCTTCAAGGGAAGTCAGGAGTTCATCCTTTCTCAGGAGATCCCCAAAATTACCTTCTCTCCTGACATTTAGAAAATGAAGGATGGAAGTTTCCACATTTTAATTGTAATAGTCAATGGACAGATAGCAAACAAAATTGCTTATCAGCAGTTGGTGATATGCCCAGAAATCTTATGGGAGCCAGAAAGAAAATGACTAATAACTGCAACACCACATATTTTTAATGATTTCCACTCAGATAACGGCTCCTCACCGTGTGAGCACCTTTTTGTCTGTAAGCACTCCTTACCTGAGTGAGGCTCAACCACAAAATATTACAATTCTAAGGAATGAAATTTGCAAAAAAAGTGTATCTGAATATCAGTGTACAACCTTCAGGAATACTGAAACCCAGACCTGGGTCTTGAGGTCTGCTTACAAATACTTCCATCTGCAATTTTTTAAAAAAAGTCACTATACAATAATTATTTTCTAGATGAAAACACAGATTCAGCATGGGAACAAAACTAAGAATGATTGTAATCATTTGAAAGACACTGAGTTAGCATATGGATCTCATTGCCACTTACACATTTTGGTCAGTGAAACAAAAAAGCTATTAATCAATATGTAAAAGCCATAAATTAACATAAACATTAATCATTCTAATGCTCCCACTGTGTCGGGCTGATAATTTTTTTCAGTCTTTCATTCTGACATATGTGCCTTCAGCTATCAGCTGGGTGACCTTTCTGAACACAGTTAAACATTTTGGGCATTGCAAATCTTACTGGAGTAAACATTTTGGAGACAGCCAAATATCATGGATACATTTGTGCCAAAAATATGGGGTCTGAAAACATGAGAGCCCCTGCCTCCCATGGAATTGCACTGGCTTTTAATAAAGGATCCCAAAATACAGCATGAAATACAGCTGAAACAGATGAAATTCTAGTGTTTCATAAACAGGTTCATTTTGCAGATGAGGGAAAAGACACCCATCTGTTTTGCTTTCTGAAGCCATTAATTGCTTGGGAAAGTGCAATGATATAAATACAGCCAGCCTTGTTTGGAGAAAGCAAGCATAAAAGCCCACAGCAGTTCAGCTCTGCAACACATTCTGCGTAAAATTGGAGGAAAAAAAAAGATGACAAATGCTTAATCACTTCGAAAAACCTGAAGAGTATGAATATGCACTTAAATACACACAACAAAAGTGAGAAGTATTTGTACAAGTGTTTCTTTACGCCATAACAGCAGCCCTAAAATGAATTTAAGTTTGTGCATGTGATAAATCACTGTAATCTAGCAGAAAATTGATAAGCCAAGGACCATCAAAAGAGTGTTTTGAGTAGCCTCCAGCTCAGCCATGCATAGCAATCTGTCAGCCACGGGGCTCTGTCTGCCCATCCTCCTTAATTAGGGTGCTGCACAGTGCAGCATCAGCTACAAATCTTTTGGTTCCAAGAGCTAATAATGTCCTCAGATAGCATGGGCTTAATTAAACATCTTCCAGACATTTTAGCAGACATTCCAGCAATAATCTTGTTTAGTAACAAACTATTAAAAAGAATTGACAGAGAAGAAATACATCAAGTTGTTACAGCAACTGAAGTTATTCAGGCCAGAATTATATGTCTGCAATTAAGGATTCTGTAACTCTGAGCAATTAAAATATCACTTTATTTGAAAACTAATTAATTCTAAACACATATTTTTCCCATGACAAACTTTTATGATTGTTTAATTTATTCCATTCTAATTGCACTTTAATTAATCTACTCTTGTATAATATTATACTGTTATTCTGGCATTTGGCCAATGAAGACAATAAATTGATTGCAGTTCCGTTGTGCAAGAGCAGAAACTGTCATGCCAGTTTCAACACCACGTTTATTTATTTGTCTGTTCTATTACTTTTCTTTTCCTCCCACAGGGCATAGGAACATGAAACACAGCACAAATCAGATGACATTTTGTCTTCCATACATTCTTCTTCAAAGTGTGAAGTATAACAAGAGTTTACAGGATTAAGGAAATATATTCGTAACATGATATTACATAATAAAATATAACCTATAGGAAATGAATTTTTACTTCAAAAATACATCATGCAATGACTTATCAATTGAGTCCTGGCGTACAGGACATGTCCAGAAACAGAGCTGTTTCCATTGACACTGAGGTCTCTCAGGATCTGCCCTAATACAATCAATAAGGGAGAAAGACACTAAAGCCCATTTTCATACTAATCTTAATATTACAAGACACTGCATTTTAATTTTTCAGCAAGTCAACTTAGATTCAACTGAAATGGAAGTCTATAAAGTTCTTTTTTACTCTATAAATACTATATTTGGATTAAATTCTGATACAGGAGTTGCAGACAAATATTTTATTACACACAAAGTTAGTAGTGTGTATTTTATTTTGCTTTGGACATACCTGAGGTAAAAACAACTGTTGTTTACAGTCAGAAGTCCTAAAGTTCCACTTTTTTCTTATAAACGTCCCTGAAATTCGCAGCTCTTGCACATTTGATGGGAGGAGATACTGAGTAGTGCCTCTATGAAGACACAATGAAGCAATCTACTTCTCATGGACTTTTAAAACTTCAGCTTGCATTGCTGGCTCTGTATTTCTTTTGCTTATGAAACAGCCCCCTATCGTATCCACCTTGCCAAGGGTGAGACACTGCAGAGGGAGGCAATTAAACCAAACTGTACTGGGAGCTGAGCTCTGACACTGCTTCCCAAAATACTTTCTTTTACTTTAATGACACAGCTTACAGTTCATAGAATTAAAAAGGCACATACAAAATACATTTGCAAAATACATACTCATTAAAAGAGGAAAAAAGATTCTGAGCTAATTGAACAGGCTCCGTATTTCACCAGCATTGCCACAGGGGGAGATACTTTTATACCAGAGGACTGTACGTGTCCTACCCTCCGTGATTATATTCTCATTATTTTCTTCATAGCAGTTAAAAAATATACTTTGAAACTGCAAGTAGCAAACAGGATAAATTGATATAAACACAGCAAGAATATTAAATATCCAAGGGCAATTCCTATTTGTGTCCAGCTCATGTTTTGAATTCCAAATTTTGGATCTGATCTACACACCTGTCCAAACTGCCAGATGATACTGGTGTGACTGCTCAAAGGAGGGAGGGTTTACAGGGTTCGTTCATTACACCAGGATTTCATAAAGCATTTTCTCTTTGGAAGGTTTCTGTTTCTGTGTAAACTACAGCACAGCTGTGAGAGCAGGGCTATTCTGGGTCATTCTCTGCAGATGCAGAACCAGTGGCAGGGACAGGAACTGACCCCTCAAGGTGGCACAGTCACTACAACTGGGAGTGGGACACCACTCGCTGACTCCAGGCACAGACAGTCCCTTCTCAAGGCCACTGAGATTCACGTGCCACGTGGTATTTTAAGAAACAAACCAATGTGGACAGTCTGTATCAATTCATTAGGTTAAAATTTTAAATTCTTACTCAGGTGAACTCTCAAGTTCAGAAGCAATTGCATTTCAGTAAAGTCCATCCCATTTGGTACTTATATTTTACTTTTTCCCGGAACCCCTCCTTATATTTTACTTTCTCCAGGAACTCTTTCATTATTCAACAGAAAGAGAAGACTTAAAAGTTACAGATTATTAAGCATTTTTATGCTATGAAGTATCCTCCAAAATTCAAGGCCAATTACTAATAGTATGTGCCACTTGTCTAGTAGGATTCCTATTCAATACAGTGAAAGAATTTGGATAAGCCCAATTATTGGAGAGCAACTTAGTCCAAGAAATCTAAAAGGGATCACTATAATTCCACTGCAAACAAGAATGGCATTTACAAGACAAATATTATCTGAATATCAAATAAAAAAATTAATCTTTATCTTAACAGTTTAGGCTAAGCTTATACTTTAGACAAAACCCCCAAAATTGCTCCTTCATACCAGTTTGATCACATAAATCTACATCCATTTTACAGAAGCACGTAGGACGCATCAGTTAAATATGCTCATCTCCAAACATAAGAGCATTTGCTCACATGTTAAACAGTTAAATTGCTAAAAATGTGAGGGATATTTATAGAGAACTGATTCCCCATTTAACAGGTTGAGCACTGCTGATGCTCAATCCCCAGTTTCTGCTCCTGACTGTTTCCTGTATCTGTGCTCTGATCAGTCTGTTTCTCCGTGTTTTAATGAGTAACTACCAACTACTTAGCAAATGGAGAGAAACAGCCCCAAAGTCAGAGAATGGAGTCACAGTTTACGCAGGAAACTTCACTCCTGTCACCCACAGCAAACTACTCCTGACCAAAATGTAGCAAAAAATGCAAAACTGTTTCACCGCATTAATTTGAAACTTTGAACATTTCTGCTGTACCTGAACTTGAACTCGAGGCTCTGAATGTGCTGAACAGCCCCCATTGTACAGCACTTCTATGCTGGAAGGAACTGAAGTGTCAATCTTTCATCAGATAATCAGATTATGTCATGTTCTGACCAAATTCATTAGGAAAACTTTTACCAACCCCATTATCTCAAACCAGAAAATCCAGATCAAAGTATAACCGATTTTACAGCACAATAAAACTGTTATAAATATTTAAACACTAATTAAAAGGCCTCTTTCGTTAAAAGTAAATAAATAATTGAAAGCAACCTCTTCTTATAAATGCTATCAAATGCAATCATATTTATTGCATGCCTCCCCAAAAACCAGGCCCTATATATGATGGAGAGGGGGAAGAAAAGCACTTAAAAGCAGTCATTTGAGAAGATGGAGAGTTGCTTGATTTTTAAATCATTTGCCTGAACTAAGTCACAGTGAGTGCTCATTCTGAGCCAAAGCATTCATCCCTGAATGTCTTTGTTAACTCCACTCACATTGGACGATCACATTTGATGTACTGGATGGACACCACATCCAAAAGGAGAGAAGGAAATCCTGCCTCAATGACTCATTTCTCAGTAAATACAATTATATTGCAATATATTGTTTTCCTCCTAAAATATGCACGATCTTGTCTGCTAAAATGGTAACTGTAATTAAGTTTGGCAAATGAATTTTCTGGGTTTTGATTAGATATGACATCTGTGTAAAACAAACACTGAACACAAGAGTACTCATAAATACTTTCCCTCGTCTCCATTTCAGCTGGATAGCAAGAATGGCATAAGGGGGCATCAAAGAATTCATATTAATATAATTAACAGCAAAGAACCAATCCATGAGCAGGAGCAGCGACAGGACCGTCATCAATATTGATTTCACATATTTTTCAGGACTACAATCAGATTCTCCATCTGTAACCCAAACTTTAATAGAATGATAATTTACGGAAAGGAGATTAATTTAGCCATTTTGAGTCAAAGACGTATTTCATAGCTTCATCCCAAATCCTGTATATTGTTAGGATCCCTTTCCCCTTTGAAGACTTAGTGAATGATTGAAGCTTCTACTTTCTGAGAAACAGATAACACAAGACTAGTAATCTGACTCTAAGCCACTGGATAAAGGCAGTTTGTTTCCTCTTAGCCCATCTGTCAACACCTCTTCAGTAATTAGTCCTAATTATTACAAAGGGCTAGCCTCCCATTCGCATTATTAAATCAGAAATAGTATCATAGCCAGGTATCTTTCAACGCCTCCCAGACTGGCGACCTTCGATTTCATTGAATCTTCTATCAGTATCCGCCTTTGGAAGAGCCTCGGCAGTAATTTTAGCATCAGCTTCAAAGATGCAGATCCCACAGTGGAATTCCAGGGATGCATTCATATACACACCCACATCATGTGACAGGAGAGCAAGCAACACAATTGACCTTTGCATTGTTCTCTAAACTCCTGTGATATAAAACACACATTTCTATTTTACACAATAAGGCTGGTTTTTGCCTGCGTGCTTAGAAGTGCTCCTTTGAACTAAAGGCTGATAGGAAGAATAGTGAAACTGTGTCTGCAAAGATGAAGGTCAAATCTTTGTTAAGAAAACAATACATGTGAAACTCTTTTTCAGATCAAGCTAAATTTGCAAGAAGTAAATAGTAACTAAAAATATGCATAAATGTATTTAAGTGTGAAGATTTAAAAGGTTTCTTTTGTTTATTTTTGCTGTATAGCTGAAGTACTTCCCCAGAAAAGTGGAAAACAAAAAGGATCATGACATCAAAACTCTCACGAACCAAAGCTCAATTAGCTGAGGCTTTAGTCAGCCTCTTAATTTGTATTAATATTTATTTAACTGAAACAAGCAGAAAAAAGATATTCCTAGGAACCAAACACTCCATTTCTTTTGATTAAAAGCCAAACCTGTTTCCCAGTCACACATCTGAGACCACAAGAGAGGATTTGTTCATGCTGGATTTCTCACCAACAGCAGAGCACTGGCAGTTTCTTCAGACACAGTGAGCCAACCTGAGCTGCTCTCGTATGGTTTATGGCTCGTGGAAATATCCCTACTAAAAGCTTTTGCCTGGAATACAGCAGCTACACAAATATTCAAAAGTCTCCATGTGAACAAAGCCCACACTCTGTAATTACAACAGAATGTTTTTGTTGATATGTTAAACACCACAAAAAATAAAGCATACAGAAGATAATTTTTTTCACCAAAAAACCCCACCCAAATACATTTTAAAGAACTTTTCTGTGTCCTGTATTAATAGGAATTAGTGATTTTTTTTTTTCCTCTTTGCAGGTCTCCTCCAAAGGCTACAGATGTAATAAAAGAGCCAGCTGTTCTGTCAGAAGCAATAGCCTAAATCCTTAGGGTCTGACTGGGAGATCAGGAGTTGGGCATGCCTGGGACAGAGTGCCTGGGGAGGATGCCCAAACTCGCAGGGATGTCACCCCAGCTCTGTGGTGCCACTAAAGCTCAGTGCCTGGAATAGGGACCATGACCCAAATTCTGGGCCCCTGATCTGTCGCTGTGGTTGGCCCTAAGTCCCTGTTCTGTTTCATTGGCTCAACTTGGCCTACTTGGAAACAGCACAAAGACATCTCAGTAGCACACAGTACTGGAGCATGAAGAAACTCCTCTGATCCAGCTTCCTGCATACTTGTCCTGCATACCTTCCTGCTACAGCACTCATGGCACCATACAGCTCCACTGCACCTGGAGAGCTTTTCCCTTCTGAGATAACTACAACTCACTGCCAAGAAAAATAAACACACAAACTTAACATTCATCTTCCAAGTTGTACATTTTCCAAATAAATGCCACGTTAGTAACATGCACAGTAACAGGCAGGCATTTGACTATCAATGGATCAGGCTTTAAAATACAGTCATGTAAATGCATTAACAATGCAGTATTAACACACTTGCTACCATTTTTTTCTTTCTTTTCCATAGGGTAATTCAGTGCACTAACAACAAAAACCTTTCAAAGTACAACATTGGCACTGAACTGCAGAAAAACATGCTTTGCAGTGTCAGACGACTGGTCCATCCAGCCCAGTAGCCCATTTCCAACAGTGTCATGTTACTTAGAGATGCTATTCAGGGAAAAGACAGAACCTGGCAGTCTCTGTCCTCCCATACTCCTCCATGGACAATTGCTGGATTAATGATGTTAAGGGCACACAATTTCACTGTCTATGAAATTGTCTAATCCCTTTTGAACATGCTGATATTCCTGCCCTTGCTACCTCCCATGGCAAAAAACTCACTATCCAAAATTCCAGAAAATGAAGGAGCATTTTCTTTTCTTTGTTTTAAACCTGATCTCCTACTACCTTCACTGAATGCCCTCTAGTTCTTACACTGCAGGATTTGGAGGACAACAGTTTCATATTTGGCTTTTCATTACATTCATGAGCTTGCAAATCTCAGTGAAAAATACCTGTCTTTCTCTGAACTAAAGAGTACCAAACTTTTCAATCTCTCCTCACACGACAGTTGTCCGTTTCCAAGTTGTTTCAGTTGCCATTTTCTGTACCATCTCTTCCTCCACCAAATCCCTCTTAAAAAGCAGACAACTGAACATAGTGCTTTAGATATGAGCCCAATGAGATTTTCTTTAGTAGCAAAGTGACATCCTTGATGAGATAAAGCTTCACTACCTCAAAAATCACATGTCACTTCCAAGAGAAAAGTTCCTTCTTCCTGCAACAGAGATAATTCCAGCTAATATACCTGGCACAGGAAGCTATCTTGGGATTTCTCCTGCAGGGCAAGCCAACAGAGAAAAGGCTAAGTGTAAGTGTTATGTCTGAGGATCTACATCCGGAAGAAATAGCATAATATTTTAATAAAACTTCCTGAAACACCTAGACTTCCTGGAACTACCAGTTAAAACCCCAGAGGAATTGATAATGTTCTCTGTCCATCCAAGGCTAGCAGACTGCTGCCCTACACTGCTGGGTACCTTGCAGGGAAGAATGTTAAGGTCCTGTCCCCTCTAAATATAAATGCTTGAGAGCTCTTGTCCATTTTTTACAGCAAAAAGCCCTGTATCTTCTCTTGCTGCCTCAGGCCAAAATCCCTCTTATGCATCACTCTAGCAGCTGTTTCTCTCCATTCTCAGTTTCATGTATTTAGGTGGCATATTTTACAGTAAATCAGATCCTTCTCTACCTTAAGGTTACTTTGTACTATGTAGAAATGCTGGAGTGTTGCCTTTTCCCTTAATTTTCATTGCATGTCATTAGCTTTCACGGAAGTAGAAGTGTTTGGGTCAAAGAGAAGCAGCAATTATAAAAGCATATGTGCACAATGTAATCTCAAAGGAAAACAGAAATCAGAACCCAGCAGGAGGAATAAAGGAAGTATATCTTTGTTCCAGCTGCACGAGCCACCCAAGCACCGAGGAGATAGCACTAACATCTCCCCAAGATTGTCCATGACAGCACTGAAATGTAACAACTGCCTTGCCTTGGCCTCACTTCAGCCACCACATGCCCAAGTCTACCAGCAAGAACTCGTGGGACACAGGAACCACATCTCCCTGTGGACACCCAGAAATGCCTCTGTCTCCAAGTGGCAATGAGATGGATGGATCCCATGTCCATTCTCTGGCAGTTTTGCTCGAGTGCATAGAGGAAGATGAGGCCCCATGTTCCCAGTGCAGTACTTGCAAAAAGAAATGAGATCTGAGCTTCACGCACTGGCTGGCAAACAACCTCTGCAAAGCACACACTTACACTTATTTTTAGATACTGCAGATTAAAATGTTTCATATGAATCCACTTCTGCAGTTTCCTCAGATCCCACTAAGGTCCAAACTTCTTACATCAATAATTCCACAAAGGTAGCACCACCAAACTAACGCGTCAAGAGATTACTTGCCCAGTGAAGATGTTCACTCACACACAGTGGTAACAGCCGTGGAATGTTCACTTAGCAACTGACTTTAGCTCTCTCAAAAGACAAAAGTCTTCACAATAATGTGTTTTGTATAAAACCAGTCTACAGTTTAACCTGAAAGGTCTTCGGTGCACTCCTTTTTCGAGTCTTCAAGTACTAGTTTCAGGGAAGAAGTCTGTGCCAAAGTATATTATACCTACTATGGCAATAAATTCTTCATGGATGAGGTTTTATACATAAATTACCTTCATTTGCAGTCTCTGAATGCTCTTCTATATTTTATGGGCTAATATGAATTATGAGCACCCGTGTATTTCTTGCAGGTATAATGTGAGACAGATTTTTTCTACTACTAGCAAAAGATTATGCAAGTGAGTTGTACTCTGTACCTCTCTCCCCCCACAGAACAAATGTGGTAACACAGACCAGTCAGTTGCTTATAAGAAGTACACAGTCTGTTATAAAGAGATGTATGTATTATTTAGTCTAACTAGGATTAAATGTGAATCACGTGGTTAAACAAAAGCATTAAAAACATTAGAAAGGTTTTTTCTAAGCATTGTAATACCAGATTTCTTAATCTGTTATTTCTCGGTTTAGTTTATTGGTCCATTTATGGTTTGGCAAAATAACTGTTTTTAAAGAAATTGTTCATTTAAAGAGCACGATTTATATTCATTTGAAGCTACCATTGTAATCTTTACAAAACTTGGCTGGATTTCAGAGGCTGGGCTTTACATATTTTGCTGGTTCTGCTGGATTTTTAAAACCCTAGAGATCTGGGAATGGAATGAGTCTGTTCACTGCTATTATCAGTCTCCAGTGAACACTGTTGGTGATCCACTGGAATCAAATCCCAGCCATCCTTCACATTGAACATTGGGTGCTTTGGACTCAGTTCATACACAACACTTGCCTCAGAAGCAAAGTTCCAGGTTTCCACAGGAGCTCTAATTTCAGGAATCATTAGAAATGTGAGCTGGCAAACATTACCTGAACCCCAATTCTAAAAATTGCTCTACCCTCACCATCTGAAACAGCTTAGTAGTTACAAACACTTCAAAAGAATAGATCCAGGATCAGCCATTTTTTAGAATGGACACACTGTTGGTTGGCTGAACTAAACAGCAGCACCATTTCCAACTGCACCAACCCCCAGCCGCTGAAACCAAGAGGCCAAAGACAGCAGGAATGCTGAACATGGTATGGGAATGCCTGCCCTGCTCCCACGACAGTGGGCAAAGGATCAGGCAGGAAGGCTCATAACAAGATCAGACAAAAGAGAAAACACTGAATCATATTAAAGTAATTACCAGAAAATAAGACTTCTGCAAAATATTTGCAATCAGCTTGCTCCAGCCTTCAGGCTCAGTCTTGTATTGGGCTGCATGTAGTGGCACCACCCCAGGAGGTGCTCCAGGAAGAGTGGGTGACTCAGTCCCAGTTCCTCCCTGGCTCCTTCCTCCTGTATGGGAGAACAAATAACTACACCCTGCTCCAATACAGGGTATTCCCATGTTATTCCTGCCCCAATGCAGTGAATTCCCATGTTACTCCCAACCAGACTAGCAGGACAAAGAGCCACGGCCCTGCTCCCCCTCTGCTTGCCTTGCTTATATGACAACACAGGGGGGGTCAGGCACACAGATCCCACTGTCTCCCCTCTCCCCTCTCCCCACACCCCAAACTGCTGTCTAAAGTGGCCATAGGGGACACATTCACTTGCCACTCCTGCCCCGGGGTGCTCCTGGGGACAGGAATAATCCAGCATGGAGACAGCAGCAGCATGAAAGAGAAGAGAGTCTTAGTCAGGAAGAACATGTGTCGTCACTAGATAATGATAACCATATTTAATGGGCACAAGCATGAAGGCATGAATTTCAGAGATCTCCCCCTTATTTTAAAAAACAGGGGGTTATTATAAAAATGCCCAATTATATCATCAGGCACTATACAATGTTTATGGTATAAAATCACTATAATTAAATGCTAAGAGCTGATTTCAATTATTTAGCAGTGGAGCAATAAAATAAGCAAAGGCCTCTACAGTGTTATTTTCATAGGGAGATCACAAAATACAAAAGCAGCTAAATATGACCTGTCAGGACCAAAGACATCCCATGGTGAGATTTAAGGTGCAAGAATTCTCAGGCTCAGTGTCACAATTAAGCTCTTTTTCCCTCAGACCCATTTTTTTGCTGCAAGCTTATAGTGGAGGTAGTACATGGGAAAAGAGTGAATTCCTGCCCTGACTGGGTTAGTTACTGTATCACCTTAAAACTGGACACTTGGGAAAAACAAAGCCATATATAGGGACTAAAAATAGAAAAGATCTGAAGCAGTGAGACAGCTCAATCCACAGTGGCCATGTCTGCACATGCCTCACCACTGAAGGACCTGGTCTGTGTTCATTAGTGTTGAAAAACCTTGCAACAGTATATAAAAATAATTTTAATTGAGAAAATATTTCCAAAACATAACCTTTCTTGAGAAATATCCAAGTCACTGGAAATAAAGGCTATTCCTAGTAGATATTCTCAATAATCTATCTGTCATAGAAGAGGAAAAAAAGACTGCAATACTAAATATTCCTAATTCTGTTTTGGGGCTAAGTAACTGGACAAACATGCAGCAAGCAGGAGTGAAGCCATGGCAAACTGGGTGCTGTGCTGTCCTTCAGCAGCACATCCTGACCAGGGACAGGACTCTGGCAGCCAATGATGGAACGTGGCCTTGCCACCTCCCCATCCTCTCTTCTTGGTGTAACTGATGTTACTCAAAGGAAAGACATCCAGCACAGCCCCAAATTTGCAAAGCTCAAGTGCTGTCAGAGTGCCAGACTCATCCTTACAGCAAAAAATAACGGGTGGATGTGGAACTCTAGACCGCCCTCATGTCAGCTGTGATCCTTGCAGAAGTTTGGGATGGATGGCACTGAAAAAGTCTTCACATTTGGCATTATATCAACAATTTTTCTGTCAAAAAACAGAATGCGGCCCACTTCCATTCATGTTTCTGACAAACTCTTGTTTTTCTAGGTAGATTTTCAGCTAAACAAAAATTGAGCTGGGAATGTCCAGGTCAAACTAAATGACCCGTAAACTAAATACAGCTGATTATTCCTTGTTTCTTTACATGCTTCTCCTTTACCAAGAACAAAACACAACCTGTCAAAGAACACATTTTGAAGCAGGAATAATGACCATTCTCAACACCACAGCTCCATTTTCATTGCAAATAAAACAAGTCTGAAGTTCTTCCATTAGCTTCAGGAGTTGGGAGGGAATGGGAGGAATGATGTGTTACACCACAGTGGAGGAAGTGCAACTGGAAAAATGGACTATAAAAAGCTTTTCTTACACAAACACAGGAGGAAGCAACCAACACCCTTAATTGTTGAAGGGAAAGGAGGGAGACCTAAACAACTAGGAAGAAAAAAATTTTAGAAGTCCTGCATGTTTCACATGTTCCAAATCACTCAGACTTGAGAGCCTGGTTTGATAAGGTCAAAGTGTTCCCAACATCAGACCTGGTAAATCTGATGCAAAGAGCACAAGTGCCGCATAACCGCACCAGGCTGGAGACCCTGCTGCAGCTCAGACTGTGGATCAGTCAGTTGGACAGTTGGAACCAGTCCTCACTGGTACAGGCTCACACACCTCCATGTCCCAGTAAACAGTCTCACACACCCAGTGCTCTCTAAGAGTGAAACAACCAAAAGTGAGCTCCCATGATGATCTACTGCCACTTCAGTGGTCTCATATTTCTCCACAAAGGTTTTGTTTATCCATGCTCATGGCATTTAGCAAAGTCATAACCTCCTAGCTAGAGTTTGAATTTGTCAACAATTATTCTGTGAGTGTAATGGAGCCAGGTCAGAACACAGATACATAGTACAGAGATTCTATTAGTCCTTACAAAATCATTCCTTCCCCAGACAGCCACTGCAAAAAAAAAAAAGACATAAAAAGTAGAGGTTTGGCTCTGTAATGAACCTGCAGCTTCAAAGTAATTTCACTTAGAAATTTATTATGTGGGTTTTTAATACCTACCATTTACAAAGGACTACAAATTAAAAGCAAAGTAGTCATCACACAATATTCAAGTGGAAGCAGAGCCCACATTCTCTTCTGTCCAGAGTAACTGGACAAGTTATTTTGGAATTTTTGAAAATAAGGAACACACCAAACACTTGGACAATACAGACCTACAAAACTGGGATAAAACTGCTTTCTTTTCCCCTGCTGCTAACTTAAGGAAGGTGTTAGCATTGCTTTGACCAGACACAAAGAGAGCAGCCCAGCTTAGCACTTCAAACACCAGGAGAGTCAACACAGAAGAAACCAGCCTGCTTTGTCCCTGGTGTTAGTGTCAGTGCAAAGCAGGATCCTGGGTTCTGGAGTATGTTTTCTTTATTCAGCAGAAGGCACACAAAGAAGTTCAGTGATGGCCATTCTCCACCCCGATATCAAACTGAGAATCCAGACCTGGCTCTGAGCAACCTCATTCCCAGATGGCTCCTATTCTCTCACATTTATGTCTGTGCTCACTTTGTCACTCTGTCCCTTTGTTTGGGTGGGTTTGTGGGCGGCTGTTGTTGTTTTCACATTATATGTGTCCACAACTCACACAGAGTTAAAATCCTTGATAGATCCTGTTTGCAGCTCTACTTCTCCCACCTCATGACACGGACTAGGACTTCTTTTCTCTCCAATAGTCTCATTGCTTTCCCATGGCAAAAGTAGCACCACAGGCTGCCAACTGCCACCTGACAATTTATCCAGATGTGCAGAGCAACATGCAATTCTACAAGGTGAGTTACGAAGCAGTTCTGTTTCCAGCTGTCAGGAAGTTACTTTCTTGATACTCAAACTCAAATCCCGATGATAGAAACTTGCATTTCAAGGACAGGCAGTAGAACTTTCTCCTCAACTGAACAGGTTGTGTGTGCTACACTCTGGGCAAGCTTTACAGTATCTTTTTTGCATCACACTTACTCTACTAAACATACAAAACACTGTGCAAGTGATAGTTTTGTCAGCCACCAGCTAATCAAATGAAAAATTATTAGGCTTAGAAAAATAATAAAAGCAGAAGCCAGCTGTGCATTTGTTGGATGAAAATCTCAGTGTCTCCCATGTTAGCTCATGTGTACTTCAGTTTCTGGGAAGAAAATAATGGGAGTTTCTCCACCCTTTCTCATGTGAGCCATAAAACAGATTTATTACCTAGGATATATTCTGTGTTTTCTCCTGAGGAAAAAAGAAAGTGGTGGAACAAGTTCATTTTTTTCCCCTTCTACAACAAGGATTTTCTGAATAATAAACACAGAGCTTAATTTTGGTATCATATGGTCCTTCTATTTAATGCTCTGGTCACACATTTTGCCTTTCTAAATCTTGAATTGTTGCATTTTCATTTCAGTGGGGATTCTACAGCTGCTCCAGCTGTTTGAGTGCAAAAAGTCTGTTCTAAGATTCCTATCTGGTGTGCTTTAATGCAAAATCCTTCCCTCCCCTAAGTCAAAGAAATTTAGTATCTACTGAAAAACTAGACAATAACTAAAACAAAAAGAAAAGCTAAAGGTAAGTCTATGTTTCAAAGAGCTCTTGCTCAGCTTTACCTCACATCCAACAGTCACCCAGCAGCTCTGGGAATCTCAGACTGCACATTCAGAGGCTTAGGACAGGGTTGCCCCTCATCTGGGAAGGTTTTCCTGTACAAATAACTATTTTTTGACTGTAACAGCCATACTCTGACCTTTAAAAATAAATCATGAAAGAGAAAACTTGCTGACTAAAAGATATTTTGCTCTAAGACTCCTAATTTGCTCTCAGTACAATGCTACAGTTCTAAAGGCCTGTGCTGGTAAAACCATTTATAGAAAAGGTGATTTCCTCTATAACTTTCACTTTTGAGATGCAGAAGAGACTGATTCATATTTTAAATGCTTCTGAATCATGAGATAGCCTGGATTCTCCAGTGCAGTGTTTTGGGAACTTAATATATCCTTTTTTAAATGACATCCAGTAACACCTCTCTTTTAACTAAGTCTGTTAACTCCAATCTCCCATTGCTAACCAGCACCTACTGTTTCATGAGTCACTTTTCTCAACACAGTAAATCTGACAGCTATCAAAGTTTCAAATAATCCTGTGATATATGAGCGCTTACACAAAGTCATAAATGCCACTGAGACAATTTTTGAAATAACGAGTTCTGCCATCATTAGCTGCATATAATTAAAATGTACCATAGGAAGTGCGTTCATTACAGTTGTGAAATTATTTTTATTGCTTATGAATAGAAAAAAAAAAAAGCACTTTCAGTCATATAGTTGTGCCAGCACAGAGCTCAAAAGGAAGCTGGCTTGCTTGGGCAAAAATTGTGCAGGTTTTTTTAAAATTGGTTTCTTTTTCATTGTTTTGTGACCATTTATACTGCTCCAAAGAGACCAGTAGTTTGGAAAATAAAACACCAGTAGCTAAAGTAGTTCTCAAGCTTTGTTAAACTGATTCCTTCATTTGTACTACCAAGTATATTCTAGTGCAATCAAACTGCATTCCTACAAAGAGAGTGTAAATTCGTCCACACAGATATTTTGGGGATCAAAACACTGTCACTAAACTTACCTTTTTCCTCTACAAGGACATACACACAAACATGTAATACTGCATGGAGACTGAGTTTGTACATGAGTAAAGTATCAGCAATGCAGCTCAAAAGAGGGATCCAAGAAGAAAAGTTCCACCTTTTTTCTTTATAATCCTTATAGGTTTGTCTTTGCAAACTCAGAGATGTCACTATCATACACCTATAGTCCAATGTAGCTGCAACAAAACAATTTATTCCAGAGGAGCAGCCAGTGTAGCTGTTTTCCCCAGTGAAGACAGTGCTTCAGAGAATGTAATTTTGAACAGTCTTTAGAGTTAAATCTCCATATGAGCTCATCAGCAAGGAGTGGTTCACAGTTATTACATTGTTACTGCAGAGAAATGGTACTCAAAAATAAAATGTATCCAAACACAAAGCAGAGCACAGCCCGACCAAAAAAAAATGTGTCTCTTTAGAATGCAAGAACTTATATGGGTCAGTAGTTTAGCATTTCTTTGCAAAAAGAAACTCAGTGTTGTAAAATGGTCAGCAGGGTCAGAAAGGGTGTAACGTAGTCAACAGACCTGCTCCCTAATATGTAACAATTCCAATACTGGAATTCTAATGTTTCAAAATAAGTCTCTACACAATTAACCAAAATCAGACAATCCATCTGATATTAGAAACTGGCATCTATTCCAGTGCATGCACCAACATAATTTCCATCTGCAGAATCTTTATAACTGATAATGGCACATCCAAGCCAGAATAAACAGAGTTAGATTTCTTGATTGCAGGATATTTTTAAAACAAGAAAAAACTAGTTTACCTGTAAAGCAATACAAATGTTAATAGAAATCATTAAAAAACAAGGAGATACTCCAGTAGATTTTTTTAATTTAGCAATTTCGTTAAAAATAAAATTTTAAAAAATCTTTATACTCTCTGCAGTTTATGTAGACAGGACAAACTATTAATGAAATGCTTCCCAGTCATGGAGCCCTCTCCAAAAGCCTCAAAGAAATGCTTCTAAAATTGGGGGTTAGTGGAAGGAGCTTCAGAAGAATGACAAGCCACAAGGCACTGTGCTAAAAAATGCAGAGAAATTTCCTCAAAACAATTCCCAGAGAAGTCACACACAGATTTCCATCTCGTGCCATCTGTTTTTTCCAGAGCACATACCCTGCCTACTTTCTACCTTGTTCACTTCCAAATGAAGCAGCTGAGCCTGGATATTAGATTATTTCTTACTCTAACGTGGCATTTAAAGGAGCTGTACAAGCCAATTTTCTTATTTGCAAACAACCAGCACTAGTGAGAAAAAAAACTCACACAATGAAAGACCGCAGATGTCCTGTGAACACCGCGGGGCTTCAACTCCAGCGGCAGCGAGGAGCAGGAAAAGGGGACAGGGACCGGGGCAGGGACTGGGATAGGGACAGGGACACGGACAAGGACAGGGACCGGGATAGGGACAGGCGCTGTGCCCTCAGAGCGGCCCTTGGGGACAGGGACAGGGACAGGCGCTGTGCCCTCAGAGCGGCCCTTGGGGACAGGGACAGGCGCTGTGCCCTCAGAGCGGCCCTTGGGGACAGGGACAGGCGCTGTGCCCTCAGAGCGGCCGCCGCCAGGGGGCCGCCCCCACCTGCGGCACCTGAGCGCACCCGAGCACGGGGAGGCTTTAAAATAATAATTTTCTTTTAACTGAAAGGTATCAAAGCACTTTTAGGTGTTCCTAAGAACCGCCACGCTTCTGCAGAAGGAGGTACAGAAGAATCCCCAACCCACCTTCCCTGGACAGGACCGTGTTCAGAACTCAGCCGATCTGTTCCCTGCCTCACCTGCACCTGCAAGCCCGTTCACTATCACTGAAATATCTTACAAATACTCTTTTCTGATGGTCGTAAAAGTACCGGGATTACCATGGAAGAACTGTAAAATTCGATACATTGGAGGTGTAAGGTCGGTCACCACGAGGTCTGGTACCGATCGCTGTCTGACGGGGGGGATCCCGAGCTCCAGGACACGCACTGCTGTCACTGCTGCCACAGAAACCCCTGCACGGACCCTCCAGGCAAACTGCTGCAGAGCAGCTGAGCTGCGACCGAACCCCCGCAGACCCAAAACTTCACTTTTCTCGAGCAGAGGCTTCACGTCACCCACAGGTGCGGGCATCTCCCTCATGGTCCCGACAGGGGCCTCTTCACAGCGCGGCTGGAGCGGGGCCGCACGGGACTCTGAGGGACCATGAGTAACTCGGAGGAGCCATGACAGGCTCTAAGGGGCTTTGAGGGGCTCTAAGAGGCTCTGAGGACCATGGGGGGCTCTAAGAACTCTGTGGGGCATGAAAGGCTCTAAGAGGTTCCCAGGGGGCCATGAGGGGCTCTAAGAGACTGTAAGGGGCCATGAGGGGCTCTGAGGGGCTCCGAGCGCCTCCGGACTCCCGCGCGGGGCTCTCAGGCGCCGTACGCGCCCCCTGAGCCGTTGCCATGGCGACGCCCCGCGCGTGCGCACGGCACCGCCCCCTCCGGCCCGCGAGGCTGCGCCGCGCCTTTGACAGCGGAGCCCTCTCCCGGCCCCGCAGCCGCTCCCGCCGCCGAGCGGGGACACCGGAGCGGCCCCGATTTCCTCCCTCACCCTCGCCCCGCTCACCGGGCGCCGCTCCGCCCGGCGGGGCGGGAGCGCGGCAGCGATGATTCGGCGATCCGCCGCGGGAACCAGGCGGACGCGGAGGAGCGCCGAGCCGCGCGCGTGACGTCACGGGGCTAGCGGCAGGCGCGCACGCGCCGTCCGCGCCCGGCGGGAG
>VXBA01000861.1:2839393-2872298 GCA_013399895.1 Serilophus lunatus | reverse complement strand
CTAGAGGGTCCCGGTGTGGGGTCGGCGGTATTTCTATAGAGGGTCCCGGTGGGGGATCGGCGGTATTTCTATAGAGGGTCCCGGTGTGGGGTCGGCGGTGCCGCTCGGGGGTCCCGGTGTGGGATCGGCGGTGCCGCTCGGGGGTCCCAGGGAGGGGTCCCGGCGGAGCAGCCCCGCTCTGCGGGTCCATCGAGGGGCTCGGCCCGGCCCGCTCCGTAGCCGGGAGGATTCCGCCTTTAGCGCCCCCCCAGCGAGTCGCCGCTCCGGGACACGGGAGGGACAAGCGGGGCCGCGCTCGGGGCTGTCGCTGCCCGCGGTCGTTCAGCCCGTGTGTGAGCGGGTGGTTCCCCACAGCCGCGGGTGGGTCCATCGGGGGCTGTTTTGGGCTCTGTGACCCTCGGCTCGCACAGCAGCCACTGCCAGGAGCTCTGCTGGGCCCGGGGTTACCGCGTTCCTGAATTCATCTGCCTCTCCGGGCAGCCCGCTGTCAGCCTGGGGAAAAGACCCGAGTCTTTCGGTGCCGCACAGTTTTCCAGATGTCCTGCAGGAGAGCTGCTTCAGGGAAAGAAAAAAGTCGCCTCCTGAAATAGTTCCCAACAGAAGTTACTGGATAGGTGTCATAACTCAATCAGACAACAATTAAATAAGCCTGTATGTATCGTTGGAACAGAAGTGCCGTGATGTGGGATGGCACTTGCACCCTGCTAATGTACCACTGCCCACCCCGGGCAGGTGTGTGCACATGTCAGCACTGCACAGACACTCTTCCCCCTCGGGAGGCCCTTTTTGCTCTCCAGCTACACCAAGCCTTCCTCAAGGAAAGCAAGTAAACCATCGTTTGCTTGTGTCACCTGTCTGGAAGTTAAAAGCTGTGTCATTTATGTATTTTCTCAGAAGGATGTCCTGCTATAATTCCAGCTAGAAATCTTGGTATCTCTTAATGCTTTTCAGTTTTCCTGTAATTTTAGCCCATGGAGCCAAAGAGTCTCTCAAAGCTAAATTAAACCTGGAGTATCCCAGTGCTATTAAATGAGTGCTGTTCTGTTCCATTTCTACCAATGCAAACAAAGGCGCGGAGACTTCTTGTGAGTTTGGGAAGTAAATCTGGAGCTGCTTTCCTACTCATATCAAACTTCTCATCAGTAGGAACACTGATTCCTAAATCCTCGCTCTAGAGGGCTTTAAATGGCATTCAGTGGTTGTGAGAGCACAGTGCACTGAGAAGGTTATAGGAATATCCTAAGCACAGATGAATACCTTTAGTATTGTATAACATACAAATACAGCCCCGTATTTCCCAACGTGTTTTGCTGAAATGATTTGAATTAAGAGATTTAGAGCAGCAGATCATTGCTATAAATTGCTGTGCATAATGAAACCACATGTGCAGTACACTTCCAGGTCTTTAATTTGTTAGGAGCTAAATGTTTATTAGAATATGGTACAGTTAATATTCCCTACAGTTGCCTTGAAAATGAAATACCCCCTTCTCAACACAAAGATTATGAGTTGTATGGCAAGATAAGGTGGTTACTAGAATTCAGGAATGACAGAATCCAATTAATTTAACATGAATTAATGCAAGACCAAATATATTGCAGTTGGATGCAATTTGTAATTCAAAATTCCATTACAGCACGTTTTTACATGTTGTCCCCATCAGTAAGGGATCTCAAAAGAGCAGATTCTCCATTTTGAACAGCAGCAATGTGTTAATTCTAACATAACTAACTGCTTACACGTTTGCTGCGAGGAAGTTGAGGACCCAACAGCCCAGTTGTGCACCAGGGCCTGTGCTCTTGCTCTTTCTCACAGTGGGCCATGGCTGAGGCTTAAACAGAAACCTGGGCTTCATCATCTTTGGCTGCTTTGCTGGGCTGCCCCTGCCTGGTTACTTGTTCATCCCTTTTCCTATTTTCCACTCCTCTGGGGGATCAACCCTCTTCTTTTTTTTTTTTGGGTGGGAGGAGTGAAATCACCCCTCTGGTCAAATAAAACCTTTCAACTTCCTAACTTCAAAATAAACACTTTTATTGTGGACAGTCCAAGCTCCTTAGGCAAAGCTTTAGGTCTCAAATCCAAAAGATACACTGTGTCCTTTTAATAATTTCATAGTGGAAACCCTTTATTTGCCCATTCCTGTGGTGTTATGGAGGTTTTCAATGATTCTGGTTTAGGTTTCGGGATTAGGTGAAACCAGAGTGCCTTAAACCTCTTTAGAGGTTTGGGATTAGGTCTGTATCAGGCCTAATACAGCCTTTCTGTGCAAGGCTAAATTAAATGGCAGGAATATTTGTTGTGCACTGATTCACAGGTGTTTGGCAAAATACCAGAAAACATAAAGGAACCCCTGGAAGAATCATGAAGGCAAAGCCATCGAAACATGAGTATTAGCTAAGTACCGCAGTATCACTTGCAACTGTGGGGTCTTTCAGACTGCTGCTAAGTGATTTTAAGCATGGATATAATTTTTATGTGTCTCTTTCACATGAATATGAGTAAATTGAAGATCTGTCGTGCAAATGGATCATGGATTTTTATTTGGGTATCACATTCTGGTAATTGCTGCCTGCTTTATAGCAAATGTATATTAAAGTTCATCAAACAGCTGATATCACTGAAATTCTATTGTTTTATTGTACACATAAATTCTGCTTCTCTGGAGTATGCATTGCCCTCACAGAATATGGTAGGTCATGAGGAGAAAAACAATAGATTTATGCCTACCATTAAAACACCACCCTGCCTGGCCCAGGAGGCATTTGCCTCACTGATGACCATGGACTAACTGGAGGAGATAATTTCATTGTGTAGGCTGTCTACTGTGAGGCTTTTCATCACTTTTCACTCACTTTGGTGGTGTTATTTCTCCTCTATGTGCTCAGCTCCATAGTTGTAATACCAGCAAGGCCTGACTCGCTGGCCATTCCCCCGAGGTACTGTCTGAGCTGAGCGGATTTCATCAAGCAGAAGGACGACCAGCTCAGCACTACAGTCTCAGGATCTCTGCAAACTGCAGCAGCTGGTTTGGCTGCATTTGTAGGGAAAAGCTGATGCCTGGCTCAGTGAAGCCCAAGTCTGGTATCATGAGAAGCTGGATATGTAGTTATGGGGAGGAAAAGCACAACAGCCCAACGAGTCCTACAGCTGTCCAAAATCAGTTACTACCTGAGCATAACTGTCTCCTCATACTGAAGCACTCCCTTCACTGATTTTGTGTCTGTCAGCGCTCTCCAGAAAAGTGTATTTTGAAAACATTTCTCTCCCCAGATAAACAGATTTCAGTTTCATTTGTAGACTTGCCTGTATTTATGAAGTTGACTACATCTCAGAATTATAGAGCTTCTCCAGTTTTTTCCATCCCAACAACCAGCTGTCTTGCAGTCAGGCTGTTTTGCATTCCTACAGCAAGTGTTGTGATCAGCAGTGCATACAGCCAGGTCCTGTCTTCTCATGTCTACTTGCAAAAGGGAAACAGAAATAGTTAAGACAAGTTGCAAAAGAATATGTCCACTCTAATCACATGAACTGTAAAAGAAAGAGGGAGGATAACTAGAAGGATTTAATAATCTCAAAATCTGTATAAAACATTATTTATGGCTTAAAAGCTACACAAGTCTAGAGCTCTAAATATAAGTTCTTTCCCTCTTTAATGGTGCATGTAAGGAAGAACAAGAGAGAAATGTTCCAGTCAAGGACAAAATCATAAAATAATGAGGAGAAGAAGAATGAAATGAAAGTATTAGGGTCCAAGGGAGGCTGAGTGGGAGTTTGTCTTCATACATGATTGATCTAAACTTGAAAAGGAAAAAAAAAGACACTCCTCAACTTTAAAAGAGATGGTTATTTGAGCATAAATAACAGTCTTATGTCAAATATGCTGCTATTTCCAATGGAGTCTTTTCACTAGGAAACCGCAACATTCCCAGCCCTAATCTCCTCAGATAAAACAATACGGCTGGTGGCTGTGAATCAGCACTTTGAAACCAACCTCTGAAAACAGCAACACGTTCAGGGTGAAGAGAAATGGAGGAGACAAAGAGCTGCTGTTTATAGAGCTTTTGCAAAGCGAGGCCCCACCTTGCTTGCTTGGAAAAGTACTGTAACACCCGAGAATTGTTTTTCTCTCTGGGTGGGAAGTCCAGCTCAAGGGACAGGAGCTATTGGTGGATCTGTGTGTTTAGTCCCACACCAGGCTGAGCTGTCACTGAAATCAGGAGCAGTAAAACACCAAAATCCTCCTGGATGCTTGAGCCCTGAGGTTCCTTGAGGAAGGGTGCGGTGAGAATGAACAGCTGAGCTCTCTGTGCCAAAATGAGCTCTCCTCCTTTCCCAACCCATTTGCAGCCACACGGCCATTCCCCTCCCTTGTGCTGACCCTAGCATTCATCTGAGGAGTGTCAGGACTGATGCAAGGCACGAGCATGGTGCCAGGAAAGGAGAGGGACTGGGAAGGAGTGTGATCATACTGGAAGAGACTTGCCCTGAGCAGTGACAAAGGTTTCCATCCAGCAAATGACATCTCACCTTAAGCAGGAAGCTCATTTCCCTCCACAGCCAGTGAGGAAAAACAGGCTCTTAACTACATAGGAACATCCCCTCCACCTTTTTTTTTTTTTTCTGATTCCAATGTTTCCTAACATAACACACTTAAACAACAAGCTTTGAAATCCAGAGATGCCATCCCATGGGAAGTGGAAGAAGACTTTGGTCTCAGCACAGAGCTCCAGCTGTTCTCTGACTAGAAAGACCTTACACTGGTGGTGGGGGACGTCCTATGGCAGTGAGACCTGGAGCAGGACCAAATGAGGAAACACTGTGGCATTTGCATTTTCATGTGGGTTTTAGGGGCATTGTCTGTAACTCAGGAAAAGTCCTGATCTTTTTGAGCCCCTCTCAAAAAAAGAGATATGAACTGAGCATTGTTCTTCTCAAAGGGATCACTGTAAAATGGCCTTTGGACATGGTCTGGAGGCATCAGCTGCACAACCATCCCACCAGCGCTACCCTTGATGAGAGAGACATTGACAGGATGCCAAATCCAAACCCTCTGACAGAAAAGAGGACCAAAGGGCAAACCTATGTCTGGGTCCAGCCGCAAAAGCCTATGCTTTTGTTAAGTCTGAATGAAAATCTTTGATCCAAACATACCCACTTTTTAGGGATTTCAAACTCGAGTGAAAACACAGCAGTTTCACTCTGGCTTGAAACACAGCCTCACATCTTTGATTTCTGAAGACAGATCATTTTTCTTGGGTGAGGCACGTGGACAGCAACAGATATCTCATGTCTGGTTCAGACAAGCCAACCGAAAGGTTTAAGTGGACACACACACTACCACCAGCATGTGATGGGATTTAATGCAAGGAAATCAAACTCTCTGCTCCACCTCCTGAGCTTATCCTTTAAAGACCAGTCCTGTGTTCACAGCTGGAGTTTATGTGAGTCCTGCCTTATTAATTAACTGAAGCTAGTGCCTTTTCTCCCTGAATTCCAGCAGAAGCAATTAGAAAGCAGATACTTCACACATAACAGCTGTTTCATTTAAAACCCTTCTTATGCTATTTTCTCCCCTCCCCCAGCCAACTCATGTCCCCCTTTTCTATCCTTTCATGTAATGGAGAGGGAGAGTAAAATCAAGGTGGCAAAAGCAGGGCCAGCAGATAACCATATTCTTAATAAAATCATCTAGTGTAATGCTGAAAGCAGAGTGTCGAGACCACGCTTCTGAGCAGGGAATCATAACAATTACCTAACAGATGGAAAAAAGAGCTTTGGCTGTCTACTGTGTCCTCCTTAAAAGGGGATCTGTATCAAAGTAGTAGCATATTTTCTTCACCAAAGGCTGTTGATGTCGTTAGAGCAAGTCTCGTTTTATTTAACACCAGGGAAAAGAATCACATAAAATTGGCACAGGTGAAGGTACCAGGCCCATTAACTTGTGCAATGTGACTCTCTGGGAATTTTTTGAATGTTCATGCACCTGTAGTTTATTTATGCTTGGGCAGACCAGCCCCAGAGCCTCTCCTCGCTGTTTCTCAGTATCCATACAGCCCCAATCCTGCCATTAGACCTGTAAAAGACCCACTCGGTGCACTAGATTTCCCTCACTCCCAGGAAAGTGCCAGTTAGGGGAATGGCAGTCCTTCCCCCTCTCTGTGTTCTATGCATCACTGGGAGATGCTATAAACATAAAATTAAACCCATAGCAAAACACATCCACTGTAAGAATGAAAGTGAAATCTGCCATTACCAAACTACCTTACATGCATTTTCTGCTCCCTAACAGGTACTCTAGAAGCTGGGCCTTGATTTTAAAGCAGATAGAGCTTTTCAGAACGAAACCAAGTTAAGAGGAATGGAGATGAATTTGCCTCTGCAAAACATTTCTAAGCAGGGAAGTAGTTTCAGTCTGTTTGAGACAAAGGCGTGCTCAAGAATCACAACATTTCTTTTCCTAGCATGGCTGGCATTTTTTAATGTAGAATTCATAGGTAAAATAGAGATCTGGTCCCACACAGGGCATCTGCTCATGGCACACAGGAATAATAACAAGAGCAGACAGCCAAAGTACCCCAGTGGTGAGAGATTTTTCTGCTAATGATTCCCCACTGATCCTGAAATCAGGCAGCATTGTGAGGACATTTTCAGTTATAATACAGGGTGGATTTAGGTCCAGCCATGAACTTCCCATTTCCTTCCTCAAAGAGGGAGCTGTCAGAGAGGCTGTTATTGCAACCATCTATCCAGATGTTTGCCATCTTTATTACACATTTTCATGAATCTTACAACACTTACATACTCTACAGCAACCTGATGATGCAGCTATCTAATACCTACATTACAGACAAGGAGAACAAGTTAGGAGAGATTAAATAATCTGCCCAGCTTCCCACAAGACAACACAGGTGTGGCTAGAAATCAAAACTTCAAGGTTCCAATTGCTGCTGCATTATACTAATCTCTTTATATGCTCTGCTGTAAAAAAAAATTAAAAATCACAATTTCTGTAACATGTTTTTTGGTAACTAGTATGGGTACTCCTAATCAAACATGAAGATCAGCATATTTTAGAAACTATTACAGCTGATTAGTCTGCTGAACCCCCTTTTTTTTCTCTTGGATCTTTCTAGAAGAAGAAAAATAAAAGAGAAAGGCATCCTTTTATAACTGCAAAGACTCCAGCTAATGGGAGAAGAAATCATATTTTATATTCTGGCAGTTAGTGGTAAACACTATTATTAAAGCTAATAAGATCAGCTAATATTGTATGAAATATTAGTGATGTCTGAGCACAAAGTAGAGCCCCATCTCTTTAGTTAAAATTACAAAATGATTAACAGTCCAATTAAAAACATTTTGGTTTTTGACATGATAAATTATACTTTATCTACCTATCTGTGGATATAATTGATTATTTTATCCGTTTGCTGTTGGCTGTCATTAAAAAAGACAGATACCATGGCTTTCTGGCCTCTCTCCCGCTGAGAGAAAGAACAAATCCTGCTATTAACGACAGACAGGATCATTATGAAAAAATTCCATTTGCCACTAGGCAACATAGCCGAGTTCCAGTAATTATTGTATTAGTCAAGCCGTTGAGAAGTTCCATAAAATTGAGAGAGTTTTTAAGGAGCATCCAACATTATTTGGCAACTTTTGTGATGTAACAATTAAAACCATGCTCCAGGCCCCAAAATGTGCAGGAGATTGCCAAAATCAGATAAAACCCTAGAGGGCCCCTGACTCGCAAAGGAAAAAAAAAGAATCAAACTGTTTACTTTTAGGATCAGACATTCATCAACGTTTGGCTTTTGTTTCAGCTGGTGTCAGATAATAAAAGCACCACGTTTTCAGTCAGCTTCTAACAAAACTCTACACCATTCCATGTCAGGTCTCAGGGCTGACACTAGCCTCTCCTCAGGAGAGGGAAGTCTTATGGGGGCTGATGCTACCAGCTTTTCTTGGCAGATTAGATACCTGGGAACACTCAGCAGTACCTTCTAAAGTGAATCATGTCTATTATCCACCAGTAAGCATCAGGAAATCACTGGGGAGAAGTGCAAGTTATTCCTTCCTCTCAAGTCTAGGAGCTGAGCCAGGCAACACCTCAAATTGTCAGGGCTGCAGGGGATAAAGCAGAAGTCTCCTGTCCATGCACCCCATTAACCTGTCAAGGAACTGATAAAAAAAAAAATAAAATCACACTTTAAAACTGCTAAGGGAAATTGCTACTGAACAAAACTTATAGCCAAGTTTATTATCTACCTCCTTCTCTACTGAGTGGTGTTAAGGGACAATGATGTACAGTACCAAAAATGAGGGTACAGTATCAGGCTTCTGCAGTGGAAGGTGAAGTTGGTTACAAAATGCAGACCTGGTTCAGCCTCATACAGACTACAGGAAGCACTTCGAGAGCACATCTGTTTGCAAAGAAGTTTCTCCCTTCACAGAATAACATCCTGAGTCTGAAAATCTCAATGTATCAAAGAACTGTGATGGCAGTGGTGGTTTCCACAGCAGTCAAAGGGAGCTGGGATCTGAACATGGGATGAGGAGCCAGGATACTGCTGTTGTCACTAAGGAACAGCAGTAGGGCAGGGTTTAGCACCAGCATCCTGCCAGTCTCCACCTGGAACATGCTGTACCAAGTAGGACAGATAAAAAGATATACAGGAGCCTGCCATAATATGGCCTTTCATCACACAGCTTCCAGGTGGGAGATGGCTGCCAACTGTTAGGGCCTGCTGACCTATTTAATAGAAAAAGACCAAGCCTACAACCCTTAGCAATCATGGCTTCTATCTGATTTAAATGGGAATAGTGGTACAGCACTACAGATGGGCAGCCCCCGAACCGTATGTTGCATTGCCAAGGTAAAGGCTCAGACTTGTGAGAGAGAGGGTGTGTGAAAGGAAAGCAGCTCCTCCGTCCCAGCTCTGAAACTGATCTTGCTGCTATGCAAGACAGGCATGTCTGAGTCCTAATAAGCCCAGGAATCAGCTAATGCTGGAAGCTACTGCCACATTTTCCAGCACATTTAACCTCTAGTTTGGGTCTAGCAATTGCTAGGGTGTGATGAGATCTGTTGCTATAGAAGTATAAAACCCTGAATAACTACAAGCTTCTTTTGAGAAACAGCATTGCCTAGTTTTCTTCATGAGAGCTGAAATGTACATTGTGGTAGTATTCGATTTTCTTTCATTTGGAGCTGTCATCTAAAGTGAAGCATCCTAGGTCAGCTCAAGAACTTAGGTCAGTATCTGTCAGTGTGGAGAATGAATTCTTATTTTTGAGTTATATGAGCAAATTGTGCCAAATCTTCAACATATTAGAGTAGTGCCAGACGAAGACTTAGGAAGTTTTTTATATATATGTTCTTTATTAGCCTTAAAACTTTTACTATTAAAAGAGTTATACTACAACGTACATGCACAAGATCAATCGGAACTTAAAAAGTAATTTGAAAAAAATACAATCCTAACATTTTTTTGTTAGTCTCTCTGGCTTACAGCTCATCTGAGCCATGAGTGAGGAAAACCCCAGCACCCAGCAAAGGGAACTCAGTGATGAAAGAGGGAGAGTGCAGTGCATTGTTTGTGAGTATTGCTGAGAACCAGATGAACTCACCAAAAAAGATGAGAACTTTGTAACGAAATTGCAGAGACTTTGAATCAGGAGCTACAAAGAAGGCTAAACTCCTTGATTCATTCAGTTCTCCTCAGACCACTCATATACTTCCCCTGTGGACTGCAGGAACAAGCCTGAACAGTACAACCAGTTTCCACCCCAGCCTGGCTGCTCAGGCTGCAGTCTGTAGGTGCTTGCATCTCCCTCCAATGTGTCAGCTGGCTGGTGCTGCTGTTCAGAAGGATGCCAGATGGTTAGTACTTCAGCCAACCTGATTTCCAGATAACTGATTTTTGTAGCTACCACTTTAATTAAAATAAAAAATATATGTAAAGGACAAGTTTATCGCCTGCTAACACATGCCATGGTCGTCTCAGTCAATCAGCAAGCAGCAGACAGAGCCACAGACTTCTCTTCCACAGCACCAGTATCCAGAAGAAAAAAAATCAGTCCATCTGCTAAGGCAATCAGGCCCTTGTGCTTCCTGGCATCAATTCCCATTTACAGGATCCAGTGCCCTCTGCTGCGTAGAACCAAACTAAGCATTAACTTGCCCCAGGCCCACAAAGGCACTTTTCAGCTACAGCAGTATTGGAGCTGAACAGTTGGAAGTTCACTTCTCCCCTCCATGCCCACACATGCACCCACTGCCCCATCTGCCACCAGTGCTTCCAGATGATTGCAAAGCAACACCTGGAAAGTATCGAGGAACTTCGCGAAGGCTACAGAGCTGTCAGAGGAGTAACATGTCCCTTTCTAGAAGGGGAAATCCACATGGACATATGGTAGTCATGAAGGCAGACGGACTAGCAACCTTGGCAGGCTTTGAGCCGAACAGAAACGTTGCTGCTTTGCCTTGATCTTTATTTACAATAAACTCCTGGGCTCCAGTTCAGTGTTTTATCTGGGAACAGCCGCCGGCGTTTCTGCGACCGTGTTCCGTCTCATTGGTGCACTGACATATTTACACGCAGGCTGGGGCCGGGCAGCTGTGAATGAGGGGCCATATATCAAGAGAGGAAAAAGGGATGCAAAGATGAATTTTATGAAATATTTTCCATTTTTCTTTGACTTAGTTGTGCATTTTGCTATGGCCCATTGGGCACTCACTCAGCGCTTGGACACTTTGCTCCATGCAGTCTCGCCTCTATTTCTAATTGTGTCTACATGGCAAGCCGAGCCCAGTACCTGAGGCAGCCCACAGGGAAATGGAGATTCAAATAAAAGAAAAAAGTTGGGTGGGAGGGAAATTTCAGGCCTTCAATGGTGTGTACCATGGGAAAGAGAATGATGTCTTGTAAGTCACCAGTCTTTGCTGATTCCTGCAGGACACCATTTATATCTGCGTGCCAAAGTGAGAGTAAATACTTCCACTCCTTTCTGAGAGAAAACAATCAAGTCCCTTTTGCAATTTAAGGAGGTTTTATCATCTTTGATTTCTTCTCTGGGTAACAAAAAGGGTTAATTCCTCACACTGTTGACTTAGTACTTTCCTTTTTCCCAGTGGCTGAGTAATACATTAGATGTGTTGACTCTGTTTAAAAAGACAAGCTTTGGACATAATATTAATGATATTGTGTGTGCAATAACATTAGAAAACAAACACGAGGGCATCTGGGGAGTCTGAAGGCATCTTCTGGATTTTCTGGGCTGACAGCACAGAGTGGCCCTCCAACATTTCCATGTGGAAAAACACTATCTAACACGAGAGAGTTTACTTTGAGTGACCCTCTTGCCTTTCAAACAATGAGAAGTCAGGACCGCTATGAAGCCGAAAACTTGTTTCATAAGAACAGNGGGGGGAATAAAAAAAAAAAGGGAATACAGAGAAAAAATTGGAAATGTAAACAAGACATTTGAATGGAATAACAGCTGGTGTCTTTCCTCTGGCATTGACATCCTAACAAAGGGTGTGAAAGTTTTTTCTCCTTATGCTTTTGCAAGGCAAAGATGTTTATTCATTTGTATTAGAGCCCCACAAGCACAAAGAAGTCACTGCAAATACTTATCCAAGGCTCAGGTTGATCCCACTGGGATGGAAGAACTGCATGCTCCCTTGATCCTCTGTGGGATCCAAACTAGCACATGGAAGTTTTTATTTCCCTCTATTGTCTGTTTAGGATGTCTAGGGGAGTGAATAACAGTTCCAGTTATGTCACCATGGTAAGGTCTGAAAGCAAGGTGAGCCTGATTGATCACTTGGAGATCCTGCCCAGCACAAATATGTACAAGGGCTTGGTACAAAAATTCTCACTTCAAAGATTTGTCAGGCTTTGATCAGATGTCCCACACTGTCACAGTACAGGCAAAATAAGCTAGATGCCCCACTGCTGATAAACCATAGAATTTTCCTGGAACAGCTGTGTTTAAGTGGAGCTGAATCAAGGCAATCTCACCTTGGATTAAGAGCCATCAGTTCCCAGGAAGAGATCTTCTCCACTGACTAAAATGTCTGTCAGCACTCTTGAAGAATCTCCTCAGATGACTCTTTGGAACTCTCTTCTCTGGATTGTTTAATTACCTGCACTTGAGCACCTGAAGTTGCACTGGAAAGGAGCACCTAAGGTCATCAACCTAAGAGCTCAGCAGGAGCCTGGCAGAGATAAAAAGACAGTCACCACTTTAAGCTAAGACCTGGGGATCAGTTAGTGACTCACTGAAGATCACATAGATGATGCTTACACCAAGAATTAGACCCACCAAGCCATCCAACACCTCTGAATTACTCATTGAGGATTACAGTCCATTTAGAGGTCTATTTTAATGTATAAATGTAGGATTTGGAGCTATGATGGAATGGTAAATTAAATGCTGAGAAGCCTGCCACATCTCTGTTCAAAGCAGGCTAACATTTCATGTAAGGAATTACATGCTTCAGACAGTTGCAATCATCTTCTGCACAAATAATTTAAGCTTACTTCATCTGTTGTATTCTGATTTAAATTTTTATTGGAAATATAAATACCTATGTCGGTCACCAAACCAAATAAAACAAACATATTGAGTAGGGTCTATTATAGACTAATATGGAAACAAATAATCTGCAAGTCTGGTTTTATTTATAAGCTTATTTGAGTTTTTACTCTAGGCTCATATTAATCGGGTTTGTGGTTTCCACATCTGTACTGCTGATGCCCAGTGCAGACAGCATGCCAAGTCAGACCTGGGCATCCTCCAAGCTCTAAATGGAAAACATATGCCTCAGCAATAGCTACCTCAAGACAAGCAGGGCAAGTAACCTACCAAGTAACCACAGCGGGTGCAGCAGGCAAAGCAAAACTCTGGGGAGCTTTCTGAGGTGCCTGCTTGCAAGTTTCTTGCTTCTGACTTGCTCCAGGGGCAGCCAGACTGCCGCCTGTATTATATTTGCTCTCTCTGATGATCAAGAGATACCAATTCCCTTCACAGCCTCCCTTTTCCTCTAGCTGTAGCTAGAAATTCCCAGACTGGACCAGTTAGTTCACAGTGTCAGCTGGTAATACATATTCTAGAGGAAGATGGAGAACTCCTGCAGATGATGGCAATGCAGGATGAATTCTTTCCATAACCCTTGATTATTTTTAATATTTATAAAAAGCATTTTGAATGTTCACAAAAGCCATAAATACATATATAAAAAATGCCCATGCCCCTTTTCAAGCCAAAATGGATCCAGCTGTTCTGTGGTGTTGGTCTCTGATTGCGGAGAATCCCTGTATTAATGAAAGATGTATAAAGGGGATCCCAAACTAGAAATATGATCTCTGCTAAAGACTGTTCAAATCAGCTATTTATGCATATTTCAGGAAAGTGCATGAACACAAAGCTGATTCTCAATACAGCTGAGATCCAGTCCTGAGATCCCATCTCTGTGAGGGCATCTATACTGCTTCCAAACACTTATCAGAGCAAGTTACTTCCAGACAAATTTTGCTTTGTGCTGGTACATTGCCCTGCCCCAGAACTGCAGGGCAGTAGGAGCACCATACCTGCTTCTTCCCTGAGTGCAAGAGGAGCTGGAGCAAAATCACATATGTGATAGGAGAGAAAAGGAAGCAGTACTGCTGGTATAAACACTAGAAATGTACCCATGTAACCTCTGATGGCCATCCAGTAGCCTCTGCCACCTGCAGCAATTATCTCTTCCCTGACAATTTTGACAAAGTGACATATACAGCAGTGCCATGAAATACATTTTTTCAAGTTACTATAGTATCATCTGTGCTCATACAGCAACACCATGATTCATTTTAAGAATTCAGAGCAGGGAAAGTTGGGTACTGAGTATAACACAACATGAGTGCCCTAGCCATGTCAAAGGGAATTACTCTCATCCACCATCCTCCTCCTCAGAGAACTGCTTTGCCCAACTGGCTCCCAGGCAGAGGCAATTCTTATGAAACAGACACTGTGCTTGTGCCATCTCAGTTAAGAGAGGGGCAGATCTGTCATCAGCACAGAAGGCAGTAATTCCTTGTGGCAGTGGCTGGAGGAAAGAAGATGCAATTAACAATTAGCTTTGGTAAGAAAAGACAAAACCCTTAAAACACAGTTTCTACTGCAGCAAATCAAGCCACAGACTTAGGAATTAATGGCTTAAAGTCTTGGTTCTTGCCTTCCTAGATACACTAGAAGATGAAAGAGGGCGTGAATTTCTCCTGCCATTTCATTCTGGCTAGCTAAGATTTGGGGCTTAGCCATGGAAAAGGGCCAACCTCACAATAGTTGCAGGAAATGAGAATAGTTTTGCAGCACTTCCAAGCAAATTCAGCACACCTTCAGATTTGTATTTTAGGCACAGGATTCAGACTTCTCACTCCAGAAAACAAAATTGATGCTTTTCAGTGGGTATTGCACTATCTTCTCTTCCCATTCTCCTCTCGCAGCTGCCCAGTTTCTGAAGATAAAACCAAATTCACACAGAGCACTGTGTGTGTCAAACAGGCTTTGCTTTCACAGCTTTGACCTCTGAGTTGCATCTTCATTCTCCCAAACTCGGTTAATTGTTCTGGGAAAACACGGTCATGCCAGTAACACTGTTTATATACATAAGCTGAAGGTTTATCAACATTGCTTTCTTCTAATCAACTCTCTTGAATTTTGCTGTAAGTGCAGCCCTGCAACTGACCCAAAAAGCAGTGAGTCTAAGCTATGTTGTAGGAAAAGGCATGCTTCAGAGGACATCATTCCTACACAGAGGATACATGAATATTGTCAAGTGTTGCCTCAGAAATACGGACTGGACTTTTAGCTTGGAAATTCCAGGTATAATTTAGATCTGGTGGACTTCATTTCCAGCACAGACCAGATCCATGTGATTCAGATTATCTAGAGATTGTGCAAGGAATATGAACAACAAATGCATAAAAGCACTGTTTCTGGTGCAAGGTCAGGTATCTTCCTCACCTTAAGACATCTTACACGGGGATTAATTCAGACTCTCAAATGACATTAAAGAACTTTGTTCTATGATTTCATAGTTCACAGGTGCACAAGATCAATCCAGCACAGTCTACAGGCCTAGTTCAGTATCCAGTACAGCACTGTCAGCCATTCTCTCCTCCCTCCTTCCTGATCAGTTTGGTTCTTTGTGCCCTACAATAATTTCCTCTTCTCGTCTCTCTTTTTTTCCTTTGTCCATAGTACACTACAAATTTTTTGTGATTGCAATGACTCATTTCACAACTCACACCTAATTTGACCCTTATAACTTTGCCTGCAAAAGGGACAATTCCTTGTTGATCCAGACAACTTATCACCCCATGAATACAATAAAAAGGCAGAGAGGGTTATCAACAGGGAGATGCCCATTAGTATTTTCACAGGCAGAATGTCGGGAGGTCCCTTATCAAGTGGGGAGAGAGTTGGCATGTACTCCAGGCATGCAAGGGAAGGCAGACTGCTTTCAGCCTGCAAGGCCACACAATATGGGAAGTGGTGGCTTGAAAGAGGAGTGGAAGAATGACAGATGGTTTGTGCCTGTGCGTTTCTTTAGAGGACACCGGGTTCCTGCCATGGGAACAGCATGGACAGTAAAGGCAGCGACTAGATGTGAAGAGTGACAAAGCAAGTCAGCCACGGATGGCCCGTGGGAGGCCAGAGGAAATGCACCATTAGTCAAAGTTGGAGGAAAAATAAAATGCGATGACAACCGGGCCATTCATGTGCTTCCCCTTCAAGGACTGACCAGACCCTTCACAACTCAAAAGACTCAAGTATCAGCTTCTTTTTCTCTTCAGCCAAGCTAATTTGCACCAGCACAGTCTGAGAAACTCCCTTGTCACTTACATTAATTCTTATCTTGTTGTTTTTGGCTACACTTCACTGAAGTACAGTGAGGGAGAGTTCTTCAATCAATAATGTAGGTCCAAGGGAGCACCCCCCTTCTGCTATTCTTAGAGAGCAACTCAATAGCTTAAAGCAAATGTACACCCAACTTGTGAACTTGGGAAATATTAGGACTTCCAGAACTAGAATATAAGACAATGAGGTGCCCTCACAAGGACGTTTAAGCTCACACATGGACAATCTCATCACTCCAGGGTAGCTTTCTGCACTATGAGGTTTGCTAACTCAATACAAAAAATGCAAGACCTCAGAGCTCTCAGTAACCTCAGTGCCAGAGGCCTTGCATTTCACAAGCAGACTGCATCAGATGTTCCACTTTGCCACTGTCATGGAAACCCTGAGGCACTGCTGCCACAGCCTGTGAAGCTGATGCATTTTGTTATTAAGGAAATAAGATGCCCTGCGGAAGGTCCAATGGTTGGTCTTTCATTCTTCAATGGGGACAATACCACAACTAAGGACAGGACTTATTTAGAACTGCCTTCTCTGGAGCTGTGGCATTTCCAGGTTTGGAAAGTACTTGGGAGTTAAAGGAAGGTGCAAACAGAAAATCCCAAAATGCTCTCTTAAGAAGACATTGGACTCTTACATCCTTCAAAAGGGAATTCACTAATGCTTAAGTAGGGCTAAAAGTAGCTAAGTAAAATACAGTGAGCATCTTTCAAAAGAAGTGGAACAAGAAAAATTCAAGGATTACGATTAGATCCCTAATTAAGGAAGAGAACCAAAGTCCTGACCTGAAATGTTAGGGTATCCTGGCTGTATGTAAAATGAACAAGGAGAGAAATTCGAGCAACATCTAAAGTGTCAAGAGAATTCTCCTTATTTTCCTGTTTGAAATATGTCTAACATATATAAAGAAGCAAAATCAAAGAAGCAAAAATCAAAAGCACTGTCATGATTTAATGAGTGATTTCCATCAGTCTGATGTAAATTAAATTAATAAAAAAAAATCTTTTGACAATTTGAGAGCCATTTCTGAAGTCTCCAAAGCAGCCTGTATTCTTTAAATTACTTCCTGTTATATGGTTAATAGCCTCTGCTTTCTACATTATGGGAATCATTCCCCTAAGCTAGCAAACTGAACAGTTCTATCAGAGTGTGAACACCCTGCTGCCCAAACTGTGCCTAAAAACATCTTCTCAATTATTCTGGAGTCTCTTGCCAGCAGAACATTTGTTGACTCCATTTCTCTAAGGAAAATGCCTGGGTTTCCTGATGTTTTCAGCTGTGTTTGTACAACTTGCCTTCGTGTGAAGTTGAAAATTAATGCACTTCCTCTTGATCCTTTGAGAGATTGAGAAAAAGATTATAAAAATTAATAAAAATGCCAAAACTCAATATTTTTTCCCTGTTGAACAAAGGCATTTATTTAAAGATTGCTGTACTCAACTTCCTGCAAAATGCTAAAAGCTACTATGTAACCTGTTACTCTGACACAGTGTGAACAGAATATTGGTTGGCTGCATTACCGTTCATTCACACATTAGTAGGAGATAAAAATAAAACAAGCTTTCAATTTTCACTGTTTTGTTGGGAGTACACCCTGGAAAAATATATTTGGGCTTTTTCTCACAGGAAGCTGGAAAAGAACGGAATATTTATTTATTTTCTCGATTTTTACTTGAAGTCTAAAGTCTGTCTTTTTTTCACTGTTTTTTTTCCCTTAGCATATTAATTTACTGAAGTTACATACTATTCTAATAGACAAGGACTGAACAGGTATTTACAGTTTAGATTTGTTTGAGCTATTTTACCACCCAGCTAATTCTAACTCGTTGCAGAGCCTTGGGAAAAAGAAGTCTCCATGTGAAAGATTTAAGAGGGATCTTGGTCTTTGTTTTTGTGCTGAAACAAAGAAGAGCAAGACTGATTCCCATGTTGTCTTAAAGGGAAGAAGGATGAAAAAAACCCAACTGCTTTTTGTATGCTCTGAAGGAAAACTAAGGAGGAGGTGAGGGTGAGTATTTTTACAGTGCATTTTTCATGGAGTATAAAGGCTTTCCTTAAATTAATGTATTAGTATATTGGACATACTCTACCACGAACTGCTGAGATTTTTACCTGGAAAAATTTCCCCCCACCCCCTCCTTGGAGATGCTGGTTCTGACAGGCTGCAACTCCCAATACCTCTACCCAGCTAACAATGAACAGCACCTTGTTCAAACAAGACTGGTCTCCATTTCACATTCCCCCCCCAGGGAATATCCACTTTTCTCTTCATACTATATCTTTCTGACTGATGCAATCAGATTCTGGAAACCTGCCTTATTAGTTTATATTCCAGCTTCTTAGGGAATGATGTTAATTTTCCATTGTAGGATCAGAAGATTTTAGATGTGCTAGATCTTGTCTATAAGAAAACAACAAAAAAGTGGCACACGCAGTTCCACACTTAGAAATGGACTTCAGTGATCAGCAATCCTTGCACTGAAAGTCTAGGAATTACAAAAAAAGTCACTCTCCTAACTCCACCAGTGCTGGAAACGAGGTCTTTTACAATTACATGACGAAAAAATAAATGTGCATTTTCTGCTGAATTGCTGCACCAGTTCACCATCCTAATTGTTTTCTTCCTAGATCTGTGGTTTACTACAAAGCCTTTACACTGTGATGGCCAAAGAGTTCCATTATATCCATTAAAGATTAGATCATTTTCTTTTGTTTCCCACAGCAAACAGGATCCCATTCATGTCCCAAAGAGAATGTCAGTAGTTGGAATGATGTTTTCTTAAGGTGCATATAAGATTAAAGACTGAAATCAGATGCAGTGTTGCCAAAGCCTTTGTAATATGCATGTTTTTCATGGCAAGATGATTGACAAGAATTGCACCAAGGTGCTGAAGGGGATATTTCACCTGGCTCATCAAAACTCAATGCAGAGGATTAGAACTAAGAAGAGCTGACAATATTGACTTTGAGTACCACAACAGAAACATAATTAGCTCTTTGACATGTAATGGACAGAAATATTCCATTTTTAAAAAATCAGTTAGAGTAATTACAGAATATCTGTTGCATGCTGCCCTGGGAAAAAAAAAAAAAAAAAAAAAAAAAAAAAAGAAAGTAAAAAGGTCTGCTCTGCTGTTTCCCCTTTTCCCAGTGAAATTCAGGTTTGGCACTAGAATAAATGCTTGCAAACCCAGCCTTTCTGCTGGAAGAACATCAGGAAAACTTTGTGCATAAAAGTAAAAAACTTCTCTTAAAAGAGAGCACACAGATCTGAAAGAATGAAAAAGTCAATGAATTTTATACAAGTTTACATATTGCAAAACAAACTGTCTGCATTATGCTTATTAAAGGCATATTTCATTGCCTAATCATAGATGTCTATTGTACCTTTTATGTTTTGAATCATAATTGCAACCTGTTCCCCAACTGTAATAATGAAAGACGTTTTGGCATATGCTCATATTGATCCCCCTTTAACAAAGCACTTAAGACATACTTGCATCCCTCTGAAATTAATGGCCAACATTGAGTATGTTGATGTCACTGGGATTTAGACAAATGGCAAGTTATATGGGCACAAAACTGCCTACTTTGTTGGACAGACAAGAGCCTTTGAAGAGAACCCTTCTAACTCAAAAGCCAGTACAATGTGCAACTGCTTTGGTTAGAAACACACATGTTTTATCAGAATAATTATGCAACAAAAGGCTGCCTGCTATGCTGAAGTATCTTTTCCATCTCCTGCTCTGGAATAATCTAAACTGGAAAACCAATTTTCAGTAGGTGCAATGACATACAGAAATGGGAAAAGGCAAATCTTTATTGTACACAATTCTTTAGCATTAAGAACAAGCTTTCATTATGTATAATATAAATAATGCAGTATATTCAATTCCTAATTTATGAAGATTATTGTCTGTATGCTTGTCTGTTATTCTTTTTGCTTTGGGATTAAGTGGTATATGAAAATAAGGAACAAAAAAATAATCAAGAATTTTCTTACCTTATTCCCTTTTTTAGCCACTGTTATTAGCTGTCCTAATCTGAACCTGCAATGAAATTAAATACAGGAAATTAAAACCGATTAAAAATGAAGAAATAAAAATGCTTTAAAATAAAATAAAGCAAATATTCATTCTCAGCATCAAATTCAGGGCATATACTGAGGCAATACTAAACTAGTCTGTTTCAAAAGCTCAGCATGACCTGATTTAATGGGAACTTCTCATCAAAATCGGTGGATTTAAAGAAATAAAATTGAGATGAACTGAACAATATCCTCCCTTTTTTTCTGGCAGAGAAGTTTCTCAGTTTTAAATATATTTTGCTAGTCATTTCTCAATTAATTTTCCAACAGTTTTACCTAGAAGTACCAACAGCTACTAACTGGCTTTGTTTCAATGCATTTTTTCCCTTTGTGTTCTATTTTAACACTCGAAGTGAATAGCTAGTGTAGAATAGTTTATCCCTGTATAATACTCTGATTGCACTGTATTTCAAGGGAGTTTACTTGACTTCAGGAAACATATCAACACACCGGGACAGAGAAAATACCTGTTAGACCTCACTAGCTGCAATAAGCAGGAGAGTATTTGAAAACATACTTACCAAGTCTACAGGTCTCTTAATTTAAATTAAAGGCAAGAAGCCATCCAACCTGACAAAATCTCCATGGTTATTCAGTTTACACACAGAGATAGAGAGGTATCAACATTTCCAGCTTAAAAGGTCTGAGCACTGCTTCATTTCCTTAACATATACTTCAACCCAGAGAAACAGCATTAAGATCAAAAGATTGTAAGCAGAAATCATATGTACAAAATTAAGCAAATAAAATCACACATTTACTAGAAAAAAATATTCTTTATTCATTAATTAATTCACAACACAATAAATATTGGAATCATACATTTAAGGGACCCAGCAAAGCTCAGACTTGTTTGCACCACGGTGTGGTTTGACAAACAAATCCTCATCAACTGGCATCCTGAGGAGCCTGACTAAATTTTCTTTTTATTACATTTTTGCATGTAATCAGTAATTTGCAGTGTACATCAGTTGTTTCTATCAACATTAGTCAGGCTTTTAAAAATAAATTCTTAACCACCATCCCTGGTGAATCCTTCAGGAAAAAAAGCACAATCACAGTAGTTGTCATTACTCTCTCCTGCTGTTGATTCTGACATTAGGGTTATGTAGGTGTGAATGTATATTTGGTTTTACTTCAGGGGGGCAACAACATTTTCCACTACATGAGGAACAGAACTGGGCTGCTGTTGAACAGACTAGAACAATTTTCATGTAGTCCACCCAGAAATTCTAAAACCAAGACAATTCTGTTACTTCTGAGAAAGATGACATGCCTTAGGTCTAAGGACACATTCTCTTAAGAACTCTTTACTTGCTGTTCCAAATAATTATTTTCAACTTTATGACGAATGAAATTAACTCTTTTTTCAAATTATTTGTCTGTAGGGACAGACAACTCCTGCTGGATGCACTGATAAGGCAGAAAAAAGAAGCTGATTTTACATGGCTAAACACCAACGCTTTCATTTATGGGAAACAAAAGGAATTAAAATAAGTAATCACTAGGAAAAAAGCCTTGCATGCATACACATTACAATGTAGTCAAAGATAAGATGTTTCTCACAGCAAAATCTCTGTTAGGAAGTAAAACATTTTAAGAAACCCTGACTTACTATGAACTCTTTTTTTGTAAAACAGCTGAGAAAATCTAGTAGGGTTTTTGACTGTATTATACTCACATAGACCTCTATTACAGGAAACAGAAACTTTTGAATATGCAGGTATGCACATATTTATATACAGATATAACTCTTCATCATTTTGTCTAAAGACAGCTGCAAAAAGTGTAGTTTCAACTACACTTCCACTCAAAGTATTGCTTTTCAACTACAAACTTATGGATGACTTCACAGATGAAAAATGGCATCAGTAGACCTGAAAGGGAATGGCACTTACAGTCAAACCACATCAATCCTTCCTCTTTTATGGACCAGTAATATTTGACCAAAAATTCTGCAACTTTTTAAAGAAAGCATTTAAGATTTCTTTTGTTGTTAAAATAAATACTTGAAAATTCAATAGTATAGTGTCAATGAGAGTATGAAAAATGCTGATCCCTTTTTGTCTAATAGTTTCTCTGACTGGTACAATTTTCATTGTGAAAAAGATTTTGCACTTGTAATAAACCAACCACTGGTGCTGCAGCAGTGAAAGAGCAATTAAATTAAAAACAGCAAAGATCATGGTCATCCAACTATTCTTCTAAACTAAACGTGTGCAACATGTTTGGAATAAAAAAATATCAAATTCACCAAATAAAACACTGATATCAATTAGTTACAAAAAGGATACATTTTGTTTCATCTCAAGCTGATCTCTTCAACGATCACTATTCTGCTGTAAAGGTGCAAGAAACTGTGGCTATGTATGTGAAAATATCACAACTGCGACTTGGATTGAAATTCAGTGCAGATTGTTTTGTGCTTGCCTTTGTCAGGCTACCTCCTTAACAGGGTTCCGCAGAAGCAGCTTCACTATCAGATTTGGGTTTTTAAGGCCACAGATTAGCCAGCACCTCCCCCTTCTGGAGAGCCTGAAAATCAGCAGGAATTTGCAACACGGTAATACTTTCTTAGACTGGCCAGTACACCAAAAAGGGTTTGTAGATAATTATTTTATATCATTGTTCTGAGCACGACTGTTTCTTTTCTGGATCACTTTTTAGTAGAGTTCCCTTCAATAACGTATTTTATTAAAGCCAGACCTAAGTCAGTTCAGATGTAGTATCCGGAAAAGTCAAAATCAAACCAAGAAAATGTATCAGTGTCAGCTGGATTTCTGCATTCTATAAAACAGAAAATGTGCATAAATTGGATTATTAGCAGGTTTGACTCTACTTGTCAGCATTGCAATTACTGTTCAAGCAGCAATTTGTAAGATGTGTCCATTTAATTTGAACCAAATTAAAAATTTCAGGAGTAGGCAGAGAAGTCACAATAAAATTCAACTCTTCCTTTAGCATCTTTGAGCTCATTCATTCTCAGCCATCGCCATAACATTGTGACCAGGCTGCTACTGATTAATCCATTGGGATCTTCCAGCAGCAACACAGTTTTAGTGATAACTGATTTTCTATTAAATTCCTGTACATATTACATTTTAAAGAAACATTCCAAAGATGACTGCTTACCTATTGTTACACACTCTGTGAACTTGTTTCTACTAATGAGTACAGCATCTCAGAAGTCAACATTAGGATCAGTAATGAGCTATCCAAGCACTCATGACAAAGTATCACATCAAACTCCTACAGGAAGCCCTGTCCGATTCACAGCATCTGCGTCAACACTTCTGTCAGCTCTGCCAGCAGAGAAACCCAAATGAAAACTGCTTAATTTTAGATGGCCTCAGATGTCACTGCCTTCAGTTATATATACATATAAAATACTGTGATTATTTCCTAGCTCCCAGCAAGAGAAGAGTTTTAGGCACTTTGAAAGAGAGAGATTTGTTACAGCAGGACTGTATTGGTTTCAGAACTGAGATGGTACAAAGACAATCTTTTTTAGCTGTGAGAAAAAAGGCTGTCTACAGGGAGAATGAGAAAGGTTCCTGGAACTTGAACCCTTAAAGCTGTTTCAACTCTAAGTGCCCCCTTTCTTTCAAAATATATTTTGTGCATTTTTTCCTTCTTTCCAGGGATGGTATTTAACCTCAGCAGCCCGTGACTGTTGCATCCAAGCCAGAACGCTTTGTAATGTGCAACTTGGTGACTTCTTCAGCACAGGTAGGGTGAATGCCAACTGTCTTCATCAGCTGAGGATATGTAGCACCACATCTACCAAAAAAAAAAAAAAAAAAAAATAATCCATACAGTCAAATGTTATTCACTTAAAACAACTAGAAGGTCCTAAAACATCAAAGTAATTCTGCTTTTGTCCATTTTATCAGGTAGAGAAGTTGCATTTAGTCTTCAAACAATGCTGTCTATTTTTTCTCAGGCACTTACACAACATGTAGACGCCCAGCTTCACAACACTGAGGCAGGGAAAAATTGTCAGAAGAGTTGAGACAGAGCGAATTAAGCAATTTACCCCAAGTCACAACTGAGCCTATGGCAAAAACATATGACAAAACTGCAACCTTCAGCTTTTCTTGTAGATACATGTGTGTTTCACTAACTCCAGATGGAAAAAAACATACACATAGAAGAAGAAAACCTTAATTAGAACTGCTGGAAAGAATCTGCTGAAGGAAGTAATACCAGAATACTATTCCATGATCTTACAGAAAGTCTCTAGTGCTTACACTGAACATATCAATGTTATAAGCAGAAGGAAAAAAGCCTCTCATTTGAAAAGAAAAACCCAAACAAAAAACCCCAAACCAAAAAGCCCAGCAAAAAACCCTTGAGCTAAAATCCCACTTGCTTAATTTCTTTACTTGTCCAATAACATTCTTAAGACTTGATGACTTTCCTTTGAGCTGCTATTCCTGGCAAGTCATGCTGTAAGAACATCTGAAACGGCCCTAAATTTAAGAATTGTTTCAAGCTCTCTATGGAATAATGTTATCTCCCTCTACAAAACACAGGGAACCAAGCCATAAATGCTTTCTGGTGTCCCCACATCCAAGAAAGCACCAACAATCAAATGATCATTGCTGAGCACAGGTGTCACTGGAGTGTTGAGTGGGCAAAATGAAAAATCATCCTTCAGAGAGGCTGAAGCAAGACTTAATACTTGACAGAGGAGAACAGCAGCTCTTCCAGTGAGTGTTCCACATTGAATGCTCTGGGCTTGTGAAATGCAATAGAAACCAATACAGGAATCTGACCTGCTGAAAACCTCTTACTGTGGCTAAAGTTTTAATTTCCCTCAAGCAATGCAGAAAAGTACTTCTGTTTCATGTGCTTCCTTTTCAATGGTTATTTTGGATAAAACTTCAAAACAATGACATCCTAAAAAATGTAGTTCTAGAATCCACACCACTGGCAATTAATGGACTACAAACACATGTTGAAAATGTGTACTGAGGGTACACTGTAATCAATGGTTTCCAAGATATTCCTCACATGATACTTGTGGTCCTGCCTTCTTAATGCTTTCTGCTTTTCATTTATGCTAGTCACTCTCAGCTGTAAGATTAAAACTGCAATAAAAGGGTGAGCATAATTAGGAAAATGATCTAACTCCAGAACTGGGGGTGATTTATTGTGTTCCAGACTACTTTCCTCAAAGAGGGAGTTAAAAACTATAATTTAGTAATGCAAATATACAAATCAGCATTTCTGAAAATGTGAACCAGCAATAAGAAGAGAAATGATTATACAAATAAGAAATAACTGTAGCACATGAGAAGCACAGCAGGAATTTTCCATTTACCAGAGAGGACCCAAAAGCATTCATTACTCCTTCAGAGGGAAGACTCCTATATTAGTATTTGAGGAAAATCTTAAACAAGATTAGATCACAAAGGGTAAGTTTGTTATTGCAATTACCAGATAGCTCTAAAGAAAAGTATCTCCCCTCTCCCATGATCCTACGGAAGTTTCTTTTTTACAGTATTATGATTAGCTTAAACCTCAGAAATATAAAGGAGTTTATGCAAGTCCTTGCTGAGCTTTTGAGCAGCAATGACTGTGCAGATTTAAAGATGAGATTAGGAAAAGAAATTCTTGGCAGGTGTAAAGAAAGGATTTTATGAAAAGCACAAATATCCTTTCAAGGAAGTAGCTTGCAAAACTATATGGTGATCTCTTATCCTGTACATAGAATGCAAAAGAAGCTACACTGAAAAAAACTAACATTACTAAATTAATGCACAATTTTGGTTTTTGCTTTAACTATATCAAGTCAACAATATATTTTTCTCAGTTGTCCCCTAAATGTATCCAGTATTGCAGAAACTAAATCCAATACATCTTAATGAAGAACTGCAGTACTTTTAGTGAAAATATGTGCAATACTTCATAAAAGTAACAAAAAGCATGCATTCTTTATAGTGTTGCCAAAACTGGGCAGCTATCTTTTATAATCTTACAATAACTTAAGAAGCAGGCTTTAGAAGCTAGAGACATTCTTTTGTACTTACTTGATTCCAAGAGCAAATCCTTGAATAACTTCGCCTGCATTTGGTCCAATGAAATGAAGGCCAAGTATTCGTTGCTCTCTCTCTCTTAAGCACACCATCTGAAAACAATACATTACACACAGATCTTTTCTTAGAGCACTTAAAGATAAGGCATGAAGATGAATTAAATGAAACTGAAGTGCCCCAAGATCCTAGTTCAGCTGTTTATTTCTAGTATGCCAAAAACTTACACACTTGCTTAAGTCTTACTGACTTCAATAGGACTTAGTCCTGTTCTTAAGCACTTTCCTGAATTGAAGCTTTATTACTATATTTCTTTCAGACTTCAGGGAGCCACTGACAACAATAATTTGTGGTATTGAGTACTTTGTACTTTGTTGTTTGCCATTGGTATGAGATCCTCAAAATACTTTCTGTTGTCTAATAACCAGACCTATGTTCTTTCCATTGAATGGTCACCTCAGCACTTCTCCAAGCCTCTGCAGTTATTCCAAGCAGCTGATCAGCTGTATTTTCACAGATGACCACCACCAATTATGGGACATCTTGTGCTTTTGTGATTCAGGCAGTAAACACAGCATGTTTGGTGAGATACATTTACCACATCGACCACATAACCTAACAAGGAGTCAAGCCTTGGAAGCAGCCAAATATGAAAGTGAGTTAATAAGTATCTGTGAGAGACTGAGTCACTGTGCATTTCACTTTTATTAGAGAACTTAATGAAAACTTTTTAGTTCTTTTAAGGACACCATCTTTATAATTAGGAAAAGAAAGTGAGTCTTTCCCAGCATCCTCCCATCAAGCATTTAATCATCGCTAATCTAGTAAGTTCTGCTGTTCAGGTAACTCTTGGATTCCTTCCTCAACAATGCCAGGAACAGCAGCAATCTTGAATTAAATACTGGGGAATTTTAAAGAAAAAAACTGTCTTGCAATAGAGTTTGAAACACTCAGTCAAATATTTGTTTATGTGTTTCAAGAGCTTAGTCAGGACTATATTCAGTATCATCCAACAACTATTATGTTATTACTACTTCAATCACAAACGTTTACTTTAATTGACACAATTAAAAGAGAATACCTAACATGAAATAGCATCACTTTAGTTGTACTGGTACTTGGGACACTTAAGGCAAGCTACTGAGACACTTGCATAAATCAGATGAGACAAAATACAGTTAGAAAAACTGGTTGCAGCTATAGACAATGGACATTACTTACATAATAATATAATATTCTATCATATGGACATATTTATGCAAAAAAGACTGTTTGCTGATGTTGAAAAGAAAGAAAATAAAACCGTTATATGTTCTAGCAACACTACACTTCACCTTATCCAGGATACTCTGTTATGGGCAAGTGCATCAAAAGCCTTTTCAACACTGGAGCACCTGGATTTCTTAAAAATGTTTATTTAAAGCAATTTCAAGATCCAATGGGACATGTAATGAATATTAAACATTTGGAGTTACAATAGAGAAACAGGTTGTCACCAAGAAAATCTCTTACCCATTTTGAGATGTGTTGTTGCCAGCCCTCCCTAAAGCTGGCTGTACCACATCTGTTGTTTTAAGTTAAAAGCAAGTTAAAAGCTAACAAACTCACTTTCATATAGCATTGAGTTGCATCTCTTTCAGCCACTGTAAACTCTAAAGGTTTATAATATGCATGGAATACCTGGTAGGAAAAACAGTAACATTGTGTTAGAGAGTATTATTATGTCTGAAACTGCTATTTACTGTTCTAATGACTATTACTACATCTTCATACCATTGTAGAAAAAAATTATTTACTTAAAACTTGTTCATTATTTTAAAGAAAAATATGGAAAGCACAGCAAGAGTTGAACGCAAACCTTTCTCAGACAATCATTAGATTAAAACCAAAAACTGAAAAAAAATCACAAATAACGTTACTCAAACCACTGCACCAAATTAAAGTGAAAAAAACCAGGACTTTTAAGCTTCTGTCAAAGTTTCAATATCTTGTTTATTGAAAAAAATGAAATCCAAGAATTTTTCCGTTTCTATAATACACAACGCAACCCAAACTGTAATTTTTGCATTCTGAATGGGAAATTCTTATTTTTTCATTAACGATTTGCCTGGAGTAACTAAACAAAAGTAACACAACAATATCTTTTCAAGGGTGTCTTGTTTGAGTTTTGTCTTATCGTACTGTCAATTTTTTTCATCACAAGTATCTTAAATTCATCCCTCCTATCAGAGGGCTCAATATACAATGCCCAGCCATATCATATCAAGACATTTCAGCCAAAGAGGCACTTAGCAGGTTGTGAGACTGTTTCTGGGGACTTCCCAACTTAGACCAAAGAAGCTGACCAGTAATTCCAAAATAAAAGAAACATAAGTCTTATTTAACGATGCTGCACATTATAACTTGCTAAAATGGCAGCTACTTTAAAGCTGTCACATAATTTTAAAGCTATCAATAATTTTAAGTGCACTAGGTAACAGTTCCCATTGTGACCTGCTGCAATACTACTAAAATTCTGAGCACTTCTGGGAGATGCCAACTCCCCAACTGCAAATACAGTATTTTGGGGACCAAAAATTTTACCTGATACAATAGTGAAAATTCTGTCTCTTCATAGTAGAGCTCTGACACCAAATAGAACACTGCAAATGTTTTCATACCTCAATATTGTCTGATCCGTGACATTGCACAGCTGCTTCTTCCGACAGCCCAACACAACCATATTCCAAGGGAGTGAAAACTGTGGTGGGTACCTGCTCAGGAAGAAACACAAAGAGTCGGGTTGAATCATGTGAAACAGCTGCATGACAGACACTGGGAGAATTCTGCAGGACTGAGAAATGCAACTCTGTCACACACACCGACTTTGGCTACTGTCAAAGCTGGGTTCCAGATGACAAAATGCAATTCCTTTAAAAGTTCTTAAGGAAAAAAAAGGTGCAAGATTTTTATTATTGAAAAAAGAAATAACAACTCACATTGTCATAGTCCATCAGTTCTGAAGACTGGCCAAAAAGGCGCTGAGCCAGCAGTTTTCCTGCAGCAATTGCTGTGGGTGTTAATTCAGGACGGCCCTGAGGAGAGAGCACAAAGCTTTGTTTTAACTAAGAGAGAGGCAGCATCCAAGGATTTCTCCTGGGACAATGGTCAGAGGAAGGCCAAATCTTTGGAATTCCAGCCTGGTAGCCAGGGCTCCAACGGAGAAGGCAGGAAAAATTTCTGTCCAAACATGCTTTTAAGTCTCTGAGTTCACTGTGTCTTAATGGGGGGAAAAAATGTCATGAATGTGTCAAATCTTTATATCTTATCACGTCACCTTTTGAAAAGCAGCACATATTCATATGCTAACCATTCACTTCTCCCTTTCTCTCCATAGTAAGGCATCAAGAAATTTTTCAGATGGTCTTTTTAAAGCAGGAAGAGTCTAATATAAAGCAACAGTGTTTTTATAACATCAAATCTCCTAAAAAAATTGGTCTGACACATTTTTACAGAACACAGGCACAAAACATAGCTATTTGTAGGCACTGTTACTGACTTCCTATGTTGGCCCTGGACTGAAGTGGAGCACTACTTTGATAGCACTGCAATCTATAGGGTGAGCTGGTCCTGGTCTCAGGCTCTGGTATTAGAAAGTGGCTTGAAAGGGATTGCTCTTGGCAAATGCTGATTTTCTGTGAGTAAGAAATTAAATGCTAGCAGGGTATGACCAGGGCATGCACCAGTTCAATCCGTGAGTCCTGGATATTTATATCCAAACAGGACTATGTAGTGTGCAAGAACCTTAATTATGAGTGCTGGTACAGGAGCATCAGAACTCCAGTGCTAGTTTTAAAGAAGCTGGAAGTTTTTGCAAATAGAAGTAAAGCATTTTCAAAGGAATATTTTCAAGTCCATATAAGTTAGTGAGACCTAACAAAATTCATAAATCTCATAAAAAACCATCAAGGTGCTTGTCTGACATGAGGGAAAAGGGAGGAATCCTGTAGAGATATAAGAAAACCATAACTGAAAAACATCTCTGTAGGACAACATGTAATGCTTTGTGAAACATGAACTCTTGATTCATACAGGTCCTATTTAGATAGAACACATGTCATGCACCTGCAAAGCCCATCTTGGAGGTAATCATTCAATAAGTTCTCAAAATCAGTTTTCAGCAGAAAATGAGTATTCCCCACCAAATACATATAAAGTTTTACACTTATTTTCATTACCCTTAAGTTTCTTAGCATTTACTGGAATCCATTCTCCTTTCTCAGCTTATCTTTTTTGTATGTGGCTAGATAGACTGTACATGGTATTAGCTACCATTTCCTTCAATACACAATTATCTGCATATTAATATGCATTTATGCTTTTATCTGTACTAATAACCACTTCAAAGTCTCATTGCAAAAAAACTAAACTGAAACAAAATTATGTCTAATCTGAGATCAGAAATTACAGTTCTAATCATTAATGAAGACTAGTCTATTTTTCCTCCACAGCTCGTGACAAATCACAAAACTGCAAGTCTATCCTTTTCTCCCCTCTAACATCCATCAAGTCACAATTTTTCTAATCCAGCATTTTGACTTTCAAGTCTCTAAATATCATTTACCACATGAAATTTGCCATTTGTTTTTTCTTATGCACATTTGCCTGAAACATGGCTGCCAATCATTTCTGTAGCAGGAAATACAGATGTTGTTTTGGCATTCCAGAAATGAATAGAAGATTGGAACGAGAGATAAAATTGTGAAAGCACTGCCATGCATTCCATAAAACCCAACTAATTACTAAAACATCCATGCAGATAAAGCCCAATTTCTCATAAACAATGACTTAAAGACCTTTCTTGGTAAATATTTGAAATGAACATTCACTTTGCAGTCATGTGTAGAACTACTCTGCTGATTATTATGGATACGAATTGTTCATAAGAATCCTCCAATGTATTATACATTTAAACGAGATGGCTCCTAAGAGAGTTTAAAAAGCTTTGAAGTAATGTGTATTTGTTCTAACACAACTCTTTTTGGTCTCATTTCTATTCAAAGCAACATACTGTACATTCCACCTTCTCTACACATCTTTGTTATAACACCCTTTGAAATATGACAGATGTAGAGCAGCCTGACCATATGACAAACCTCCTTCAGAGAGAATGTCTTTATAGTGTGTGCCATGCTTTTCAACAAGAACACTACTGGAGGGAGACTTTTAAGACAGAGAGTTTATATCAGCACCGAAACAAGAAAAAAAAAATCAAACTAGAATTCCAGCTTGATCTTCCTTATCCTGATTACAGAAGATGAAAATGCTGAAATGCAATTTCACATGTCATTTGAAAATAAATAATAAATAATATTTTAATAAATAATAAATAATATTTTGTTTGTTTTGTTTTGAAAAATGTTTTTTGAGAGTAGAAAAACTGAATGACGTNCCCCTTTTCTCCAAATGAACAGCATGGATAACATTAGGATTCCATTTGTCATACAAGGGTGCAACAAGACACCCATGCACACATTGTTTCCCATTTGTACCAGCTGGGTATAACTCCCAAATGAAAACAATCATTGTGAGCAATCAAGAAACTCTCCTGCCCCTTCTCTCACTCCCCTTCCAGCCAAGGCACTGAATTCAAACAAAAACAGTAGTCCTTGCTCTTTGGTAACAAATTCAGTATGGAGTGGCAAAGCAGGAGCAGGAGGGCTTGGGAATTACTTGTAAAGGTTTGAGCAACAGCACTTTATGGGAACACAAACAACTGATAGAGAGAGAGCAGAGCAAAGAAATCCACAGCAGGAACACCTGAGGAAAAAATAATCGTGTTGTTATAATGAATCTTAGGGATCATTGATGCTCTCAAAGGCAAGACCATTCCCCTTACTGTGCTCTTTTGGCAGGTCACACCCTGAAAGCACCACATCCCAAGCTCTGCAGCTTTGTGGTTCTTAGCAGGATACATTTGATTGTCATGTCTGTGTTCTCTGAGATGGGCCCTAACACAGAACTTGCTTTCAGTGCTGGTTCCCATGCCAATGAAATTTATTATCTAAATTAATTCCACTTTAAAAAGAAATTAATTTAAATATTCAAATAAAAGAAACTTAGTTGCTTAGCAAGTGGAATTACATGGCTCACATTGTACTGGTCACAGATAAGATAGTGGCAGTAATTCCTTTTATCTCTAAACACTTTAAATGTATGAGTACTACACCATGATTTCTTTAATTCCCTGTATTGAGCCCATATATAGATAAAAGCTTGAGAGAATATTTCTAGAGAGCACTGTTCTAATTCTTCATTTTTTTCCCCACTTGTGTTACTGTTTCTAACACATTTAGAAGTGTCTATTGAACAACTCAGGTTCAAAAATCTGCACTAATAAGGACAAAAGCAGGAAAAGGAAATCCAAGTTTTAACAACAAAATGAAAATGACAAATAAATGAAGACACGATCTTTTAGATACAGAGTAGGAAAGAGCAGAGCATCCTGCCTCCAACTTTATATTTCTTACTTAACTAAATCCTCAAAGGGCAGAAGACAAAAAGCACCCAAAAGGAAATTACTTGCCCAAAATAACATTGCAGATTGGCAGCAAAATAAGCAAGAATAAGCAGAATCTAAGACCTGCCAGCACTGCCTCTAACAACTGCTTCTTGGATGAAATTTAAAAGAGAAGTTTGGAAAGCAGGAGGCCCAACCAAGGCATATATATGAGGGACAGACAGGTGTAGAGGCTGCAAGCAGAAAGTAGACTTTAGGAAATATCTCAGAGCAAGAAGTGACAAGTACAGAGGGAACCTGCATGGGAAGTGAGAAAAAAGCTCTGAATGACTGGGCAGGACAGAGAAGTTGTGCAGAGTAAGGGGCGGGGGG
>VXBA01000861.1:2819499-2839351 GCA_013399895.1 Serilophus lunatus | reverse complement strand
GGGGGGGGAAGAAGAAAAGGAGAAATACCTGAGAAGGAAAGAGTTTTAACACAATTTAAAAGGAAATGGCAAGTCATTCACATGAAGATGGAGACAGACAGGAAGAAACACATGTCTACAGAGAGGGAAGAGGTCAGGAGTGGTCAGCAGATTTATGAGATTTAACTGTCTCTGGCAGTTCCAGGGTCCAGTCAGAAATCTGCAGGGCTATTTCCAAGACATTATCTAACCCGTTACATCTCTTCAGAATCTCAAAGCACCTGCAGAATTTATACATTTGAGAGACCTTTAAAAGATTTTAAATATGGCAGAATGAGAAATCTTTTAAAGGTCTCTAAAATGATACTATATATGATGTTTGAATATTGCTGCAGTATTTAGATTTACCAGACTTGTAAAGGAGATGCCTGCACGACATGAAAGACAATGCTGATAGGAGGGCATGTCCTCAATTCCAAAAAGTTCAACAACAGGTGAGAGAACTCTGTATCTTGCAATGCCCAGCCTCTGTATTCCACATAATGCACAAATTTTCAAGGAGCAGCAGGCAGATGATGAAAACATCTTCCTGTAACTGTAAAGTTGAGAGTCCAGACAAACATTGTGTATGAAGAAACATATTTGAACATGCCCAACTTAGCAGTAAATACCCTGAGTTCTTACATAAAATGAAAATTGGCAGATTGAAAGTATTTGAGTGCACTTTGATCATCACAAGACATTCTTGTCATATATTGCTGTGGATTATCAATAGCATTAGAATAAGGTCACAGAATTCTGGCTTTACCTCTATAACACATAAATTATTTTGCTTTAAGTTATAATGTCCCCTTTTTAAAAAACAAACAAACAAAAAATCCACACACCTCATGTTTACTTGGCATAATCATTCACAAACCATATACAGAAGTCAGATGCATTTAGTATTCTCAGCAATTATTTTTTCTTATTCTAGAGGAAGATACTTTTGTCAAGAGCTTTTTCCATCATGGAGCTGAAAAGCTGTTTTGTGATTAGTCTCAATTAACACCCAAAATACTACAAATGGAATTACAGAACTTGTCACAGTCATTCCCAGTAAGTGTATTCAGCTTCAGAAGGTAAGAACTGCTTTCACTCAGCATTCACGGGCAGCATGAAGTCATAGGTCTAAAGTGATAAAAACATTATTAGAAAGATAATTGAAGCGATAAAGACATCATTATTAGCCTCTGACCAATGATGCATTCCCTGATAAACATCAGTAATAATCTCCCATGCTGAGATACTTCACAGGATCCATGTGAAGGAAATTACTGACCCAGGTGCCTGGCATAAACACCACAGCTCTGCCAAATGAAAAAGTGCAAAACACTAAGATATATGCTGGAGCATGACGACATCTGGGGACTAGTTATTACTCAGGAACAAAGTTGGCTTCCTGTTATTGTAAAATAGCTTATGTAGACTCAGTACCTCAGTTATGTCTCCAACTGCATAAATGTGAGGAACAGAAGTAGCTTCACTGGCGTCAACAATAATCTTTCCAGTTTCTGAATTAGTTTTCACTCCAACTGTCTCCAAATTGAGAGTTTTAATGTCAGGGGATCGGCCTTAAGGGAAAAAAAAGAAACAAAAGTTATTGTAAAGCTTCAGCAGTATTAATCTAAAAAGCTGTGGGTTTCCAAGAACTTCATGTTATTTAATAATCAAAGCAGAAATATGATAAAACTTATACTGAGAAAACTGCAAAGGTGGAAAGTATGGATATGACCTTTATTATAGGAGCTCAATCACTATTGTCTTTGCTCAGACTATTTCAGAGGAAGTTATCCTTTAAAAATATGGAGGAGAACATCCGCTACAAAAAGGGCAAAACACACATGATTTAACATACTAAATTCAGTTTCCTAATGTAGCATGAATATATATATAATAGCTAAGCAACTTCTTGATTGACCATTTCCAATGAACATGAACTGAATTGCATTCAATGCTAAATGTGTTGTGCATATTGTTGATAAAAATTATTCATAATGAAGTCCTTTTTTCTTGTTATCTGAATACATTTATCTTAAAGCTTTTTTAGTTCCCTCATTTTGGATGAAAAATTGTATCAACTTTGCTTTCAGAACCTTAATGCTGAGTTAGGTAGCTCAGTTAACTCTGTATGTGAGCTGTTTCTGTAGAGTTTAGAAACACTATTTTAAATGTATTTAAAAACAACTGAAGCAAATCCTACTAGATTTTAGTACAACTTCCTCTCCAGTGATACCAAATTATCTCATCTTCAAAAAATATACTTTTGTAGGGTTTTCTGCAGAGTTACAACTTAGAGCAGTGAAGTCTTAACACTACACTGAGCTTTCTACAGAGTATTTAAGGAAGAAATTCCTAAACCAGATATTGCAATTACCAGCTACTGCCAAAATTTGTAAGGACACACTAGATCACATAGAAAAAATTACCTGAATACATCCAAATGAAGGAAGTTTTATAGCACTGCACCTATTTTAGAAGCTTTAAATGAATGTATCTACATATATAGGTCTCCTTTGCGTGAGTCATGATTTGTGTTTGATGTCAATACAGAGCTATAGCAAAGCAAAACAAAAAGGGAAATGTGTTTTCATTATAAAAACAAGCTCTTTGATGTTAATGTAGGAAATTATTAAACAAAAGGAAAACCTGGCTTGTCAATACACACCTAATTATATGTAAACATATGATTCACTGCTTTATACATCTGCCATATAGCCAGGCCCCTCAAACAATGTCACATCTGAATGCCTCTGTAAAGACTTCTGTGTATTAATTTCATCTGGTGAAACCAACACTTCCTCTGGGAGCACTGACTGAAGCTGTCGGCACTTGGCTATCTGTCTGTCTTCCCTTCTGTTGTCCCCATGGGATGTTGATCTGCTGTTCCTTCTCTGCCCCCTGCTCCCCAGTCCTGATGCTATCAGGCAACAAAAATAATAAACCTCCAGGACCTTATCTTGGCTCGGATGTGAAACAACTTCCTACTGTTGTATTTCTTTGTGTATTGAGAGTAAAGCCTGGGTATTCTGCAAATGGACAACTAATGGGGTTTTCTAGTTTCCCCTTTTTCCTGCCAGGCTGAGCCAAGAGAAAAGCTTAGCACGCAATGGCAGGCACTGAAAGAGGAAAAAAAGAAAAACTGTCAATAGACCCGTTTAAAGACCTGTGACAACAACAACGGAGTTTATCAAATCTGCAGGATAACACTTAACCTTTCCATTCCAGTCTATTTTAACATGTGTACAACTTGGTATAAATAGCTAAGAGTTACAAAAAAAATGTGCTGCTACTCATAGTGAAATTTCTTTCTCAATTTTACTGCTTAAATATTATTTATGAAAGCAAAAAAGAAATTTTAAAACACTGAACTGAAGCTTTATTGGCCTTTAGCTCCATGCTGGTTCACCTCCATAAACCTGAATTACATTCACTGATTTTGCTTCATCTCAAATCCAGTACCTTAGGTTCACAATTAGACAATGTGTCCTGGTAAGCTTTAAAGTCAATTCAGGAAATTCTGATTATTTCCCAACATTCACTTGTATTATAGAATGAGTTATCATCATTTCTCAGTGGGACATTTGTTTCATGCCCATAACTCCTAAGTTTTTACATTTACTTCTTCAGGAAAGCATGACTTTACAGCTTATTTCTAAAACACAGAAGGCAATACCTACACCTATACTGAATTCTACAGGGCACACAATGCCCATCCTTCCTCTAAACTCAGCCTGAGTGCTTTTACTGCCCTGAGACTACCAAAGACTAGGAGTGCATGATTGTATAAGACTGAAGATTAGATTTAGTTTTTATTCAAAACAGGAAAATATTATGCCAGACATTCAGAAGAAATCTGACCCTTAAAAATGTTACCTGCCTCCTGCACTTCTTATACACCATAATCTCATATTTAATAAATCCACACAATTACCATATAGCTGTGAAAACCACACAGATTCTTGCTTTTAGTATCTGTTTCCAGTTGCTTTTAACTTAAAAAAACCCCAAGGCTTTTGATCTGTTTTTGTAAAGTCTAACAACAGTTTATCTACAGAGAGTGACATGAGACTGGTTGAAGCATCATCTCAGACACTTGCAGGGCTGGCTGTATTGTGATGTGGCATTTCTGTCCCACCACCTGCTCAGGGTAATCCCATCTGCACACAGAACAAGGTGAAGGCAGCATCAGGCTGCTATGACCTTCAGGTGCAGGATCTTCAATGGTGGAGACTGAAGCAGCTAAACTCTAATAAACCAGAGGAATAGGCACAGTCAGGTGAGTAGCAGCAGTAAGTGAGTGATAGAATATTCTTGCATCCAGTAAGATTTCCCAGGGTGATAAAGGTGCAGCTGACAGCAGAATTTGATAATGGGTCTTCCACAGTTTCTTAATCACAGAAGTTGGAATGCCTGTTTGCCTCTCAGTGTGTGAAAAATCCAAACTGGAGCCAAGCACACATTTTATTGCAGATGGCCACTGTGAAGATACTGCAGGGTGACAGGATAGTTCTTCTGGAATAAAGCTTAAACCCAATAGTCTTCTCCACTTCTTCCCTATACCTTGGCATTGTGACACACCACTTTATAACTTTATCCAATCTGACCTCAGTTTGACCTTAATCAAAATCTCGTCTGTGTTCCCAATCTTGTGAAAGAGGTTTCTCTCTCACCTTGTTCTGGGTGCCTGACACACTCTCCAAATTAGTTTCAAGACCACTACCCTTTCCTCTCAAACCCACAAGGTCTTCACTAAAACACAGCCAGCTAATAATGACTACTAAAGACCAATTCAATGTAACTAGTGTTCAGATTACAAGAAAATATTGACAGCAGTAAGATTAAGGAAGGTAAATAAAAACTTCAGAACCCTTATCACATTGATAGCAGTGTGCACCAATTTCACAAGGATGTTTTTGAACTTTACATCCATTGCTGATAAACATCCAACATGTCTGCCACAATTTGAAAAAAAAATTTGGCCCTTAATCCGTGCGAGGGCAGTAACTGGTCCTTTGCCAAGTCTGATCACTGCACTATCTCCTGTGGCAATGACCAGTAACACTGGTTACACAGGGAGTGGCCTCAGCAGAAAGCTCCTGGTAGCCATGGGTGCAATGAGTAAACAGCCAACCATCACCATCCACTTACACCTGAAGTTCCTTGTGTCTGCATTCCTGACAATTTGATCCTACTCAAAAAAATAACAACAAAAACAACTCCAAGTGACATGCAACCAAATCAAAACTACAGCATGGGACAGACTTCTGACAGTTCTATTTGTTTTGTTCTCATGGTCCTGCGTGAAGTGGGCTGGGAACACTTTCAGAGAAGAAAGCTACATTTACTCTTACATTAATTCTCCCACATTAACTTTGCCTTAAGCAAATGTTTCATTCAAAGGATGGCTCTGCAGTCTCAAAAAAACAGTACCCAAACACCATTTTCTATTGATAGAACCCATTATTCTGCACAAAATGTCACAGTAACTATACTGGTTTCAAGGAATTACTTTGCAGCATTTTCCACCATTTTTAAATGTATTTATACCACCATTCAGGAAAAGGTTAGACATCATCTATCAACTTAAATAGCACTTTAGTGCTGAAATAGTTCAGAATTCCAAACCTTCACATACAGATTAGACACATAGCCTACCATCTAACTTTTCTTCAATGTGAATAAGTGATTTTTGTAGCTATAAGCTGGTAAAATAAGTAGCATAAAATAAGAGTTACACTCCAAGATTATGGGTGGGTTAAACAAACGAAGGGAAAAGTACCATCCAGGTCTCTTTCAATGCAAACAAATGACTAGCACATTAAAAATAGCCTTGTTGAATAAAGTCTGACTGAATGTCATTAAAACTAGATATTGGGAAAAAACCTAAAAGCACTGGCTAATGTAATGGGAATGACAATTTTCATTAGGATTGCAGAAACCGTATCTTACCAAGACAGTAATGAATTTAAATTAATAAGAGAGGCAGACATGGGAAGCCTGGAACAAAGACCAAAGAGCCTCAGCAAACCACAGTATTAACAGTTGTATGAGCTCAACCAAGGTGCATTATTTTTCACTGAATAGTTCAAAGGTTAAAAACTGGATGGCAAGATTTTCTTTGCCAAGAAAAATCTAAAGGCCATCCCCTTTTCCATAGAGCCTGGCCCATAGGAGATCACAGCAATATTTTACCATATGGGACATTTCAAAGAAAATCTCCAAACAAAATTTCTGTTTCCCTAGTTAATCCAAACCAGTTTGGTTGTAAGACTTGAAGAAAACTACTATTAAAAAAAAAGTTATGTACTTAACCCTTTGTTTATATGGAACAGTGAGGATCTTACTTTACTGCACAACAAAATAAGTCTGCCAAATATCCAGTGTGACACAAAGGATGCTCAGTAGCACATGATGTGCAACACCTGATGCCTGTTCAGCTTTACACTGGGCAAAAGCTGTAATTCTTTTTTTGAAGCCAAGATTATGTTGTTTCAAAGACACACTGACATTCCTCTAAGTTTTCGAATGCACTGGAACTTGAGAATGGTTGTTCCACTGCTCTCATCAGGGAGAAAATTCATTTTATAAAGCCAAACTTAACATCTGCTGCTCTTTGTGTTCACAGTTCAGTAGCACACTACCTTGCATTCTCTGCCAAACTAATTCCAGGATATTTGATAAATACCTGCTTGGTTCAATCGTTGAATCAATGTTGCTCCTCTACACAGTTTTCTAAGGACTTTGTGAATAATCCAATTTCAGTTGCAACAGTGGTCTTTTATCATCTATTGCAAATCCAAAAGGAAATACTACTCACCAACTCTTTTTACATATTACCTACTTGCAAAAGCAGCATTCAATCCACAGGTTTCAGTGCTACAATAGCTGAAACAAACCCACCCTACCAAGCCTGATCTCCTGCAGCTTTGCCCAGCAGCTCAGCAGTTGCATCTGTTTACAAAGGTGTCAATCTCTTCCCTTTGCCATGGATAAAGACCCCACATTCACTCTGTACATGCACACATTTACCATTGCTTTGTAGCTCAGGTACATTAGGCATCTAACATAGCCATTTTTTTGTGTGTCCCTAGGGACAGGGAGAATACTATATAATAGTAAAAGTTTATTGGTTCTATATTGAACAAAAACCCAAAGTCTCCAATTCTTATCATTTCTTGAGAATTCTCAAAAAGCAGATAGCTTTAGTAAAACATTACAGAGCTAGACAGGCAGAATCAAATAAAGGTCAAGAATGAGCTCTTTCACTGAGCTGGGATATATCAGCATAGTCACTCAGCAAGGCATCACAGCTCCGTGACAGTTACCTACAAAAACTTTGCACTGAAACTTTTAAATTACATTAAAATGTATCCAAATGAGATTTTTTTTCTCCCTCAAATATTTTGACTAGTCAAAAAAAATCTGCTAGAAAAACAAAGAGAGCATTGTGCCTGCTTTTATTGGCTTATCCACACAAGCAGAAAATCGCACATTCCAAAAGCAAAATAAAACTCTTCTTAGAAGCAAAATGCAATTTTTTAAAGGTTCTACATTAAGAGAGAGTACTGTAGGTTATCAAACTATGTCCCACTGTCAGTAAATATTTTTAATGTTATTCATAAAATCCTACTAATATTCCACAATGCACTTAGAAAAATTAAGGAAATATGTTCTATAACTCAGGCTACAATTAGTTAACAACAGCGGCTGCTTTTTAACCAACTCTACAAGCTGACTTGCCTCAATCAGTATTGTAACTGGCACATCTGCAGACAGGAAATCCTCAACACCACCAAGTTTCCCAGCCTATTATCTGAGACACCTGGTGTGGGTGTGTTGCTAGAGAGCAAAACAATGAATCATATGGACTGCACATCAATTAACCAGCTTTAACTATTAATGTGTTTAATCCTTAAGGGTGGAGTGCCAATTCGAACATTAAAAGAAAAGGCAACACAAACCCTCAAACTATTCATTTTCCAGTTTCTAAATATGGATTGCAACTCAAATCTGTGACAAAAATGGTAATACATATAGTTTCTCTCTATTGAAATAGCGAGTGGAGTCACATTACAAATGAGCTGCAAGTCTATCATGCAACCTTATTCCATTATAATTAACACTAACTCAAGATTTTTTCCTCATTTTTTCAATTTAATAGCTCTTCTTTCCATCCTAGACAAAAGTAAAGAAACTGACTTCACATTCCACATGTGTGACTCCAACTCAGCGTTCTTTTTATAGGGCCATGGAACGGTTTTGGTTTTTTACCAGGAAGCCTGAGAAAAATCAAATACAGCATTAAGAAACCCACTTTTTGGAAACATTTTCATCTCACCTCATGAATATTATTCTACAGTTTTCAGGGCTGTTACATCTCGAGAGAGCATTACCTTTTTTTTCTTTTTTTTTTCTCTTGCAAGCACTAATCTCTTTGATTCTGGTGAGAATAATCCACTATTATAGGCTGTTTCCACAATTTATAGAAGCTCAGAAGAAATGGTAGCCTCTTAAATGGGATAAATATGCACTTGTAGTGAATAGCTTAATGAATCATCCAAGAGTATGGACTTGGAAAACACTACCTGCACCATAGAGCTTGCTGGAACTTATCCTCTACTAAATGTGAGGAAGATTAGATGGTCTCCCATTTATTGCACCTCAAGCAAATGGAGAAGTCACCACAAACTTCTTCCATTCACTGTAACTTTTATGTGGTTTTAGACTGTAAATGAACAAGTCAGGCATGCAAGAAATGAATTAAACAACTCTCAATGTTGTGTCACTGAGTATTTCACATCTAGAAAAGTGGGGGCCTGTTTGGCTCCGTACAACAGGACGAAGTACCTTCCTTTTCAGAATGGAAAGCATTGCAAATAAATGTTAAGACAATCATGTTTACCTACTGCCCACATCACTGTGTCAAAGGAATCAGTTTCTTCTGTGCCCAGGTCAGTGTTTTTCCAGGTGACTTGCAATCTGTTGCTCTCCAATTTTTCAACTTTGGTTGGGAAACATCTCTTCAAAAATGTTGTGCCGTAAGATTCCATGTGCTCAGTTACTAAAGATGCCATTTGCTGTTGAGAAGGGAAAAAAATGTTTATTCTTAGATATTTGACTTATTTAACATAAAAAAGAAGGAAAATCCAGTGTTCAAGAAAATCCAATAAACACTGTGCATTTCAGACATTCCTTGTCACTTACTTACTATGCATTGCCAACACGTGATATGACCTGCAACTCCATCCTAAGAGGTATCTACATCTGAATACTCAAATTATTTTCAAAACAGTAAAACAGTACATGGATAGAATGGTTGCTTTTAAATCATTTGGTGTTTATAAAAAAAATAGCATCTAGAGCATTTTCTGGTAGTTTGGTGAAAGTTAAGTATTTCCATAAAACAATGGAAGAAAAATATTTCCCTCTGCCATGACACCTGACATTTCTCTGCAATGACTATGAATCACTAAAGTTTAATGGAAAGTTTGACTACAAAAAGGAAATAATGATTTTGTTCTAAGAGCCTGTTTGAAATAATGCCACACCACACTCAAGTAGTAAAGTGTCACATTGACAGGTTTATCCAAAGATGTCAGTGCTCTTGACTGCAGTAATTCAGGTTGCACTTTGTTAAAGAATAGGTTTATTACTTAAAGAATATTACCACAAAACCACTCACACAGAACAACTACATGCAAGCTCCCTGCTTACCAAACTTTGACATTAACTAATATGAAGGCAACAGCAGGGTATGTCTCTTGGAACATGAGAGCTCACTAATCAGTTTCCATCAGACTCAATGTGGCTGCAGACTGAACATAATTATTTTATCTCTATTAATACTTTATTAACCTTGGTATGTCCATTGTGCTCTTCCTGCCTACAAAGGATCAAGTTCTCAGAGAAAGCCGTACTGTGTTGTACCAAGTGCCACACACACACACACACACACACACACACTACTCCCTGCCTGCTCAGATCTCGTGCAGTTACAGGTATAGGTTTCTTTAAAGATGAGTGCAAATCCCAAGAACCATACTTATAAAATATTTTGCAATCCCATGTCACCAGTTTTAAGGTATCCAGGCCAGTTTTAAGGAAGCTATACATTTTTTTACCTAGTTATATCCAACACTGTTTTCAAAGTGGTACAGTCAAGATTTCCAATTCCTATGTCATTACAAACTTTCAGCTTAATGATTTATTTATAGCCATCATAATAAACATTGAACTACTTCATGTCAAGTCCAAAAATTTATTTTAAAAATGTGTAACTCCTAGAAATTCAAGGTTATTTTAAAGAAACTGTCTGTTGTTTTTAGCAGTAGCATAAATGTCTCTCCTGCTTCCCAACCTTTTCAATCTTGTTTTCATCAAAGCAGAAAGAAAAAAAAATACTTTTCTGTGTTGAGTATCAAGAGAAATTATAGGAAGAGCTAGTATTGATTTAGTTTCTCTTCAAAAAACTAATACTAGGAAATGTTTGGAGAAGGAAACAACAATTTAGGAGATAAAAATAATCAAATGTATCTTTTAATTTATTTGATATATGCAGAGATGTAAGATAGTCCACACTTGCCTGATCAAACCCACGAAGTGGAATACTTCTCATCATGACTGTAGTGTCCAATCCAATGCCTGTGAGAAAACCAGCACACTCAAGGGAAACATCTGGTGAATCACCAGATAAGGAAATAAAAAAAATGACTTCATATAAACACGCAATATAAAGGATAGTATACAAGTGGGCTTTTTACCTCAAGATACCAAGTTCATCTCACACAGACATCTTTAGCTCGCTTTTGTTACATAGAATAAAACTTGGAAGTCTTAGAATATTTTCCTCATAGTTAACATTAAGATCCTGAGAATTTATCCTCAGCTGACCTTAATTTCCATGACACAACTGCATAGAAAACTACTACTGTTCTCTTAACAACTCAACTATATGGCATGAGGAAAGGAACTCCCTAAACTGAGCTTTCATAGGAAAGATAGGTCTGCTGCTTATAACCATAGATCCCCACAGGTTTTTCAAAGGATACAGCTGGCTCCAACAATCAACCTGTTAAATGAAAAAAGAATAAAACAGTGGAATGAGCTTGTGCATATTTCTGCACAACCAAAACTTATCTTCTGAAGGACGTGTAGCTACGAAATTCCAGGTGGGCCTCCCATGTGCTGACTTCCAGTGAGCTGGACTTCCCTGGTTGGCCAGAACTGCTGGCAAATGATGGAGACTGGTTTGGTGATATCTTCTGCCAGCTCCCTCAGTATCCCTGGGAGGATCCCCATCCAGCCCCATGGATCTCAGCATGTCTGAGTGGTGTAGCAGGTTGTTAACCAATTCCTTATGAATTGTGGGGCACCATCTGTCACCATGTTCCAGCTCAGGGGCTGGTACTCAGGTACTCAGAGAACAACTGGTCTTAATCTTAAGGACTGAGGCAAAGAAAGCATCAAGTACCTCAGGCTTTTCCTCATCCTTCATCACTATGTTTCCCCCTGCATCCAATAAAAAAATGGAGATTCTCCTTAGCCCTACTTTTGTAGATAATGTATTTATGGAAACCTTTTTATTTTCTTTTACAGCAGTAGCCAGATTAAGTTCTAACTGGATTTTGGCCCCTTGAATTTTCTCCCTGCATAACCTCACAACACCCTAGTAGTCCTCCTGAGTTCCCTGCCCCTTCTCCCAAGGGCATAAACACTCCTTTTTTTTATCCTGAGTTCCAGCCAAAGCTCTCTATTCAGCCAGGCTGATCTCTTTCCCCAACAGCTCTTCTTTCAGCACACAGGTACAGTCTATCAAGTAGATTATGTCTTCCTATCAAGTAGATTACATTTCCCAATATAAAATTTAATTCATTGCTAAATTTCATTTTGATTTATAATCATCTGCTTTTTAATCATCTTATTTTTCCAAATGCCAAATATTTGCCCTTGCTGTATTCAAACATTTGTGTATGCAGTTACAGAAAATGAGTTCAGTAGGTTTACCTAGACTGGTATTTACCAAATACATCCATTTTAGTTGTTAAATAAAACTCCAGCTCCCATCTCTCCCCATATTTCACACCCTTGCAACCAAGAATATCACTGAAATTGTCCATCAACACTTTCAATTTATGAGGTGTATCAGCTCTCCAGCACAGCACTTTCTGTGCCCAGATGTCCTATAAACTGAAGCAGCTCTCTCTCTCCTGACCATATCCTCAGTTCCCTAAGTCTGCTGGGGACAGAAGGCAGAATGTTCAGTCCCTTTATGGAAGAAAAGTGGGTCCAACCAGCCATTAACACTCAGCTGCTGGACAGGCTGCACTTGCACTCCTTTGCTGTTAATGTGTTCCACAGACTTGTTAAAAGCTTGCAGTTTGGAGATGCATCCCATGTAGTATTACAAGTATTTTATTATTTTTTTTAATAGGTTTGTGGCCTATGCTTTACCCTAAACCAATCTGCACCATCTTCTAGTTCTGAGAGCAATGATTTTAAAGTTCTCAGAAGTGCAGACATGGAGGCTGCTGCTCCACAAGCCCCAGAGACTGCACAGTCAGTACAACACATGTTTTCTCACAAAAGGCCCCAGATAACATCTCTATCCTACAATAAAAACATACAACTTCTGAAGGTGTACAGAGAACAGGTTGAGCTAAAGCGATTAAAATCTGCTGGTCTGGGGTTTATATTTGGCAAACAATTTAACATAGTGGGAAATCATTTTTCCAGCATCTGATTCATCTGTGAATGGATCATCACCCCCTCTTTTAGCATGTAGCTCCTGGGAAGTGCTGCAAAAAGTCCCATGCTACCCATAAACTGAAGGGTCACAGGGAACATAATGAGAATATCTGTAATTTGGGCATATGCTTGCTCTTCTTTTTCATTAGATGAAAAATAGATGTCAGCTGGCACTCATTCATAGTCTCAGGCCCCACATAATTCAGAATTTCTTGTGCAAAGCAGGGAGTTCCTGGACATTGTCAGGGTCTAATAGAAAAGTTAGAAAAGCAGAACCTCACCTTGTTCACACCTGCTCAATCTCTCACTCATTCTCAACACATTTCAAAGCATCTTTTCTAATTCACTCTGCCAAAACCCCTCATTTCAGTAGTGAGAATTTCTTCCCAATGTTTGTATATCTAAGGGATTTTTAAGTTGGTTAATGGTTTACTTTTTTAAAAAAAAAATATGAATAACTGCAGGACTGACAGTTCTATAACCTCCAGGCGTGTAATTTGTAGCTGAGATATGTACATTTGGAGATGGAGAAAAGAAAGAGTAAGTACAACACAGCTCAGACTAAAAACAAAAGGTGTTAAACTGAACCTTGGGAATATTTATAATAGAAACAAATCCGACAGAAACAAACCTTTAACAACTCCCTCCTTCATTTGCTAAGACACAGCCTGATAAAGCACAGAAATGCTACTGTAGCCCCTGAAGGCTTATTTTGACTAAATCTCAGGAATGCAACATATAAACACTAGACTCCCACATTACACTGTTACAACTTGCATTAGCAGCAACTGGACAAAAGCCACGTTTTCACAGAAACATCTTACAGGGATAAATTTTCTGTTTTGGTTTGGGCTTTTTCTTTTTTTTCTTTTTTTTTTTTTTGTGGGGGTGCTGATGTGGGTGTTGCTTTTTTTAAAAACAATTTCCTTGCGTAAGTCATGCTTTCAAAACTCAAGAGGTGACTGATACACTACTAACAACAGCAATTTTACTTTCTCTTTTTAAATTGTACCAAGGAGTCTTGTTTATCTATTTGATGTTTAGCTTAACAGAGTGCATTTTTATACTAGAAAGTCACCCCCATGAATGGCAGGTCTGTTTTCTTTCAAAAACATCAATATTACAGTTTGAAGTCTTTTCTTGTTGCACATACTTTGCATTATCTAGAATTGTTCAATAAAGAAAAAATAGTACTATCCAATTTTCATCCCAGTAAATGTGAATTTCCTATAAAAATTACTTGCATCAGGAAATTGCTCTGTAGTGCAGTGTTGACTTGGAATCTTACTGTGCTACGTGCTATAAAAACAATTATGGAATTTTAGTATTTCCATTAAAAACAATGTTTTAATACTTCAGTTAAACAATAGCTTCCAAAAACAAGAGAAGTGGCAAAAGTAACACAATATTTCATCATGTTTTATTTTGTTGTCAGAACTACCACTACTTCGGAGAACATAAAATTAAGTTGGAGTTTCTTCCCTAATGGAAGGGACAAAGCAGCCCTCGACTGAGTTCATGCTGCCCTCTTGTGACTTCATGTGTAATCACTACAGCAAACAAGTCACCTCAACCTAACATGTTGAAAATTCATATTTAATTTGATTTTAGAAGGGAATTTCCTAAGAGGAGGAGGTGGAAGATCTGCCAATTACTAATGGACGTTGGTAGTGTGATGTTGATGCGTAACAAAGCATATCTTCAGAAGGAAAACAGAAACAAAACTGGTGTATAAAAGGCAATTTTGAACATTTTTCACCTTGCTATACAGAAAAAGCATGAATGTCAGCATCTATTAAAGCCATGGTAAAGCAACTTACGTTTTTCCAGGAGATTCTTTTAACCAGAAAAGATCATCACTTGTGATTCCATACTCCAGTGCACCTGCAATCTATGATCACACATAAGGTAAGATCCTGAATCTACAAAGCAACTGCTGGCAACAAGAAAAGCTAATAACAATTTGGCCTGTATCAGCAGAAGTATATATGGCCAACAGGCCAAGGAGAACATACCCAGCTATGTTACACAGCTTCTGATTCCAGAGATTTTCAAAAAGCCCTGAGCAACATGTATGACTCAACAGTTGACCCCAATCTCCCTGAGAAGGAGATTGAGTTAAATGGCCCCTAGAGATCACTTCCAGCCTGAACTATCCTACAGCTCTAAGCAACATCAACATTCTAAATTGATGCAAACTGTTTTCTATGGAAATGTTCTTCTAAAATGCTGTCCTTTATATAAAGATAATTTTCATACAACATGGGTACAAAAATCTCTGCTGTGACTTTATGTTTTCGTTCTTTATCTTCCAAACATTCATTGTGTTCTGCAACACAACAAACAAAGCCATTGGAGTTGTCAGATAGAAGGGTAACGTACATGTGTAGGGTATTTTGGTCTTCCTCCAGTAGCAATGACAATTTTATCTGCAGTAACAATAGTCTGCAAACAAAAATTAAAAAAAAATCAAAACCAAGCATTTGAAATCCTTTTATCTGTCTTTAGATTTCATCTATGAACAAAGGAGCAATAAATAAGAAAGCTGGCACTACCATCTGGTATTTACAGGACATAATAACCAATGCATTAAAAAAGGATGGAGATAAATTAAAACATGCAGGAGTTTCTCCTACTCATTCTCTGTCAGGTTTTGTTTTAATATTAATCTTGTAATTGTTCTTATACTGAGCAAGATTCTGATGACTACTTGGAAGCAATAGGTTTCAAAATCAATTTCTGCTTAGGACAAAACAGAGATCACAGCAAGTGAATTTTGTCTCTCAGGCCTGGAGTTAATCTACCTTGAAGGCAGCATGTTTTCAGAAAATCCTAGACATCTACCCCCAAAACCTCTGCTCCCTAAAGGTGATATTAACCAGTAACATTAAACGATCACCCTCAAAAGGTGTTAAAAATGCATCCTCAGTCCTTCTTAAATATACAGCAACCATTTTATGTGATCCAGCTATTAGAAGCTGTGCATTCACTATAATTGCCTCCCACACATAATTTGGTATTAGAAAGTTCAGCACCTTTACAAATCACCTGAAGGAGAGAAACATCTCAGACTGACCTAATGCTCAGAGATGTTGGTTCTTTTTACATTTCTGTAAGCATCAGTATGAAGTCAAACAAAATCTTTGTCTCAGCATTTTCATCTGCAGAGAAAAGCAATGGCATCTGACAGGCCAGGCCAGAGACTCAGCAGACAACAGTCAAGTTCATGAATAACTTCTCTAGGTGAAAACTGCAAATCTCCCTAGCCAAAACAATACTGAATACCTAAAGCCATTTGCAAAAGGACAATCCCAATTGACCTGAAATGTCTAAAGTGAACAACACTGCAGAAATCAGCACAGCAGCTCACCTCTTTACCTGCTTTTGTTAAACCACGCACTGTATGGGGATCAGAAAAACTCCCTTTCATGTTGAAATATTTCACCTTCCTGTTCAGAAGAAAACAGCATCAGCAATGCACAATTAATGAAGAATTGGTATGAAATACTATCAGCTACTTTTTCCATATATGAAGTGCTACAAAAGGTAGCAAACAGGTATAGAGCAGTAAATGGAACAAAGCATCTCATTTCATAGGACTGTTTGCAGCTCTATCACAATTTGTCACTTAATTCTTGTGTCACAGTTAACCCCATCTGTACAGCAAAGGAACTAACCTTGTAACACACTTTGGGATCAGGTTATTGACCTCTTCAAAGGATATTTTCCACTAGCTTTAGCACTACCAATACTATCTATAGCAGTAATTCCTCTATAAAAGGAACTGCATGCTGAAGAACTTGGAACCATTTCTGCACTGAAAGCAAAAAAAATCTGCTGCTCCATCAGTGTTATCTGTGGGTTAGTACGGTGTAGGAATTTTGGGGGGCAAGATTGAAAGTATCTTAACAAACCCTGACTTCTTCACATTAATGCAAAACCTCTCCAGATTAAAGAGAGCATCCCCTGATCACTGCAACTGCAAGAAAGCTTTCACTTATGGTCACTGGAAGAGCAACTCCTTGACTACAGGAAGAAAGATGAACTTCAAAGGCTTATTTACTTGTCTTGTAGTTGCACTCTGTGTCCCCAGTTCAAGGATTTCACATAATTCTGAACAGCTTGTGCCATCACAGACCTATCACAAAACAAGAAATTGAACCTGAAGTCATCATTTTACAAATTCAGATGATGCAACTCAAGGATACAGGTAATTGCTAGAAATTAGGAATGTTCTTCAGTACTTTTTGTTATAAAAATAAAATGCCAAGTCCAAATCAACATATCTGCTCTGAGAAACCAGTAAATACAGTTCTGTGTTTTAAACAAGGACTAAGCTAAAATTTCACATGCAAAATCCATTTCCCAACAGTCCCTAAAAGACACCAGCTGGGAAAATTTGGTTACTGTCATGCCTGTGCAGCACATGGGAGTGGAGATAGGCAGGAATCTTTACCAGGTGTGATGAACAGGTTGGGTTATATTCCAGCCATAGTGTTGGGCATCTTTAAGGGCACTCCCTAAAAGGGCTGCTTGATGCATCAGCTTTTTAGGAATGCAACCAACATTCACACAAGTTCCACCAAGTCCCCATGCGGTTCCTTGGGAGAAAAGAAGAAAAAGAAAGAAAAAAGAGTAAAAGTATCAGATTAGTGTAATTTATTGCAATTGAGTTCATGGTAGTTAAAAAGTTCTAAAGCAAGGCACAGTTTGTTATCTTGTACAGATCAGTTTCTAACTCTGTTTATGCTCATTTGCTTTGATAAAAACAATCTCTGTGTATTTTTTTCTAAAATACAAACCATCTCAAGATGTTTCTCACAGCTCAGAAGATCCGGTTACTAAACATTCATGTTTGCAGATCTTATTTTATACATTGTACGTGAAGAGCCTCAACATGACACAATTTGTAATTTTTAGAAACTGTAAATAACATTGTGACAGGCAGAACATTCTCATCTATTTAAGTCCAAAGTCTACTACGAATGGTAGCATCAAACAGTGCTAACAGTCAGTGTGCAGAGCAAACAGGAACAGCTGGGACATCCTGGAGGGAATGAGCTGTACTGCAAGTTGGGCTTAAGGACTTTTACTACAAGCAAAGCAGGCATTGTGGCTTTGGCCACTTTGCTGTCTGGAACAACCTGCTCCCCAGGCACCTGCTTTATACACATTTCCAATTATTACCCCAGTATTTCTCTTTCGTACCTCGTGGGGAGGGTTCCACATAATCCAAAACAGCCACTTTTCCTCCAAACTGAGCAGCTTCAAACAAAAAAAAACAAACAAGGTAAGGTATTTAGAGGAGGGAGAAACACACAAACCTAAATATTTTTAATAGCACAGGTACAGATGAAGGCAGAGGAGGTGATGACTGATGGTTTTTCTGTCTAACTTGAGATACCAGACCAGGGACCTAGACTGCACATGTAGTCAGCAAATGTTCCAGAAGGTATTTAATAACCCAGACTAAAGCCTCCAGCTTCCACCAACCCTAAAAATGAGATGTTTAAGAGCACTCTGGGTCGTTAAATGTTACACTGAGATACAAAGGGGCAAGGCTCCCTACAGCAGTTCTTGGAAACAGTCTGAAGATGTTGTTTTAACACATAAATGGGAAATGGTATCATCAAAAAAAACCCCAGTATCTATGGAGGTTCTCCAGTGTTTTACAACAACAGTGAAATGGAAGCTTATTAGATTTTTCCATGACAAAAGAAAAAATACTTTTTAAAAGCTTAACAGGAAAGCCAAACAAGATCACCTCACCTGAGGGTGTGAATTAATTTACATATTAACTGTATAGAACTGAGTTAATGATTAGTGTGCAGGTACTGAAGTATAGTGTGTTTTTAAAAAAAGCTTTAGGGTTATCCCGTAGTTTCCTTAAACACTACTAAAGCTAAAACAAAACTTCTGCTAGTTATTTATACATACAAACCTTCTTTTGCACAAGCAAGGCCTCCAGACCCTCCACCAATGACCAGAAGATCATACTCATTTCTTCCTGGGAAGAGGACATGAAAACAGAGGGAAAATAAACAAAGCAAGATGAGAGAGGTATGTAAAAAGGGCGATATCAGAGTACACTTTTTTACAATTGATTTTTTGCTGATTCGGGTTTGGTTTACCATGGCACTGTATTTTTTTCATTCAATTATCCGGTCTGGCTTTGCATATGAAATACACAAAACAAACCAATTCGAACAAAGCGAGAAAATAGATTCGATTTTTACACAACGTCCCCAGAAGCTCTTTCTGCATCATTAGCCAGTCACAAGCGGGATCCAGTACAGACAGGTCCCTGGCTCTGCGTTAGAGCAGCAGCAAGTCCCACACGGAGGCTTTTCCGCGGGGTCACACTCGAGCCCCCCGGGCCGGGGGTGCGGCCGGTCCCGCTCCCCGCTCGGCCTCCCGCACACCGGCCCCGTGTCCCGGCGCAGTGACGGGCGGCAGGAGGAGCCGCAGGTGAGCGACGGCTCGTTCGCAGCGGGGACACGGGATCGCTCCTGCTTACGGAGCTGTCCAGGCCAGGGCGGGCAGGGCTCGGGCAGGGCTCGGGCAGGGCTCGGGCAGCGAGAGCCGCAGCAGTCGAGCCCGGGCTGGGGGGCTGTGCAGGGCGGGCGGCCGGACTGGGACAGCAGGTGCCCCTTGGCGTTCATCCCGAGGAAAGGTGTGGCCCCGGTGCCTCTGCAGAGCCCAACGGCGGGGGCCCGAGCCCGGGACTCCCTGAGCGCCCGGGACTCCCTCAGCGCACGGGGCTCCCTCAGCCCACGGGGCTCCCTCAGCGCACGGGGCTCCCTCAGCGCACGGGGCTCCGGCGGCAGCACCGCGGCTCTGGCGGCGGCGGCTCCCAGCGGGGTCACGGACTGAGGCGGCCCCTCCTCAGCCGCTGACGGGGACAGCGGGGAGGCGGCCCAGACGCACGAGCAGCCGCTCGAGTCCCGCGTCCGCGGGTGGCTGGGATGGCTCGGGGGACCGTTCCCGGAAGGCGCAGGGAGCGGCGGAGGCGCAGCAGGGCCCGAGCCCCGAGTACCTGAGAGCGCCCGGAGCGTACGGCACAGCCCCGGCCCCGGCCCCAGCCCCG
>VXBA01000861.1:2699373-2819460 GCA_013399895.1 Serilophus lunatus | reverse complement strand
CAGCCCCGGCCCCGGCCGCGCCCGCCGCCACAGCGCCGCCATGCTGTACGGCACGGGGCCCGCCAGGACCCCCGGGCTGCCCGCGCCGCGCCTGAGCGGAGCGCGCTCCGGAGCGCTCGGCCCGCGCCCCTCACGGGGAGGGCGGGAAGCGGCGCTGCGGCTGTGGGAGCGCGTTTGCCTTGAAATCAGGGAAAAAACCCCCCGCAGTCGGGTTGACAGGCAGCCCCCACGCTGCTGCCGCAGGAGGGGTGCGAGGAAGGCCCTGTGCGGGAGCACGGGGCTCACGGTGAGCGCCCGGAGCAGCCTCCGAGAGCCGGGAGCCGCCGTGTCCCCGCCCGTCCCTGGGACGGACACGGGGGAGCGGCCGCAGCCCCCGCGGTGCGGGGCTGGCGCTCGGAGCCCGCAGGAGGGCTTCGAATGAAGCGGCTTCCTGAGCCCAAACGCGGGAGCAGCGGCTGTGCCCAGAGCCCTCACACACGGGCGGTGCCGTCCCTGCGCCACGCACCGGCTGCGGGTGGAACAAGGGCGATGCTGCGAGCCATTGATGCTGTCGGTGTGTCCTGACAGCCGGAGGTAAAAGGCCTCAACGCGGGCATTGATCGAATCAAGGGGGCGAGGTTTTCCCCGTTCAGGGTTGCTGGCTCCCGTTCGTTGCTGAAGCCCTGCCTGCTGCTGTGGGTGTTAAATACCAACGCGGCCACAGCAGAGTTTGGGTCAAGAGAATCAGCTTCTTTTGCTACAGAAAAAAAAGAGGTTTTAGGCAGCTCCGGCTCTCAAGGGGGCAGCATCCAACCGGTTTGTTTCAGAAACCATCAATCCTGTGCTCCACACTGGAGGGGAAGTGGCTGGAAATTAAAATACGCAGGTTTGTAGAACTGGCATCACCTCCAGCATAGTCTGATGGCTTTTGTTCACTCCGTTGGTGTTTGAAAATACTCGAAAGAGGAATTACTATCACTTTAGTAAATGGATTGACGACTTTTTCTAGTACCACTGCTGTTAAACAAACAAACAAACAAACACAACCAAAGGCAGCCCCCCTCTCTGTTACCTCCTGCAGCACTAATCAATAAATCACTAGAAAAACTCTCACCCACTGCAACAGCAGTAGAAAGACATGACTAGTGCACCCTAGTGCCTTTGAATTAGAGAAATCTCAGGCATATTCAGGTCATAATCTTTTATGCTTTTCAGGTACATTCATGCAAAGTCGTTTCAGCTTCTCATTTCAGCCACAGTTATGAATTGAATCAGGCAGTGTTGAGCATATGATCTTCACACAGATTTACTTCAGACACATAGGATCAAGGGTGGAATTAAGTCTCCCCAGAATTAAAACAAGTTTATGTGAAGAAATGTCCCTGCAGCATTATGGTGCTTTGCTAATAAGGAAAGGCCTCAAATGTAGCAAAGCAAAGGGAAACCAAACTGAACCAAACGAAGGGAGGGTGGGGTTGGCCTCCTCTGCTGTGTCTCATGTGAAAGAATGAGAGGAAATGGCCTTAAGTTGTGCCAGGGGAGGTTCAGATTAGAAACTAGAGACAAACTTTCACTGAAGGAGTGGGCAGGCATTGGCATAAGTTGCTGAGAGAGGAGGTGGAGTCACTGTCTCTGGAAGTGTTCAAGAGGTGTCTGGATGTGGCACCTGGGGACACATTTAGGGGTGATTGTGGTGGTGCTGAGTTGAAAGTAGGACTGGATGATCTTGAAGGTCCCTTTCAACCTTGATGATTCTGTGAAAGCTGTTGATAGGAAACATCTTTGAACAGCACCTGAAGAGGCAATTTAGGAAAGAACTGATGATAAATTCAGAGCAAAGCTTCTAAACTCTTTTTAAGGGTAGAATCTTGGCCAAGTGCCCATTGAAAGAGGCACATTATACACTGGCATTACTGATTACTTTCATTATTTTAGGGCTCAGGGTCTGAGTGAACCACAGCCTACACAGCAGTGGGGAGATTGCAGCTTCTTTTAGAGCCATGTATTCCTAAACATATCAAGACATAATTTTCTAGCTTGAGAATGAATGAGTTGCTTTCCCTTGGCATCCTTCTCCAGTCCCCTGGGAACCAGAGCTCTCCCTGGCTGCTGCTGTGCCTCTGGCAGCCAGTGTGTGTGTCCCAGCCCTCTGGGCATCCCACAGCTGAGAAAGCTCCCTGCACGCCCACATTTCCCATCAGGATTGCCATCTTCAGAAGGAAGCAGAAAGTCTGTGTTGTGTCATTCCTCTTGTTCCTGCTCATTCTCACAAGCCTGATCCCTGAGACAGAGAGAGGCAGAGAGCAGCCAAGAGGAGGGGGTTGTGCTCATGGTGACAAAAGCAGGAGCCCTTGGTATTTGCTGCTGTCAGTGCTGAGCAGGTGTGGCTGTGCTGCACTTCAAAAATCTTCATCAGGGGCCACAGACAGACTCTGGTTATCAGATGTGGTTTCTTATGTCTTTGGCTCAGCTCCCAGGGCTTTCTACTCTTTTAATTCTTTTGTGGTTAGCATTATGTTGATTAGATAATTAGTGATACATATTTTTTTAAGATATATATATAGTAATTCCTTTTAAGAAATTAAGTCCTTTAGTGGCAAATACATTGTAGGATTAAGAATCATTTACATGAAACCTTGTGTTTCTGCAGTGAAAGTATATATTTTCAAAACCTGAGATTAAAAAAACTTGTTGCAAGGTAGCTATCAGACTTAACATCGTATTTCCACAGAATTTTGTCAGTTTTAGCTAGTCATATTTAAAATCATAAATTAACTTATACATTAGATATGGTTTGGTTTGTTTCCAGGAGGAGATGATTATTCAATGTACTTTAAACAGTGTGAAATTTAAGGGGTAAAGGAAACATCCTGTTTCAGAAATGTATATAAATCCATACAACAACAAAAAAAAAGTGCATTGTAAGTTATGAATGGGTTTTGTTAACAGGCAAACTTTCTCCTTTCAAATTTATGGTAAAGACAGCTTGGAATTCTGTATGTTTTCCCACTCATATGAAATACTTTTTGTTACCTTCATCAATGGCTGACTTCAATTCTTCTTCATGAAGATGACCAAGACCAAATTATTTTTTCTACCAAACTTTTTAGATATTTTGACTTTTCAAGCCCATTTTCCTGTCTTTCCTGTTTTTCTGGCATGATTTCCTTTATGTCTTATATTCCCAGATCAGTGACCTGGCAGGGTGGGGGGAAGAGGAAAGTTATCAGGTAGATACTGTCTTTGGAAATCATTACATTGTTTCCTCTTTAGTGGGTGGGGTGGAAAATTGCTTCTATCAGAGGCTGCATTTTGTGGCATGACCTCATTAATAATTGACAGCAGTGTCAATAAATTGTCCTGCATCACTGGTTGAACTAGGTGGTCTCTGGGTGAGGTAACCTTTTGATTTCTTACCATCTCAGGGTTGGTTGCATTCTCTGTTTTTTTCTTTTTTCCACCCTCGTTTTCCTCTGTTTTGTGCGTGTTGTGGTGTCCTTAGTGATGAGGAGGAAGGAGGAGGGGAAGAAAGAGCATGTGGAAGAAAGGCATGGCAAAAGGGGAATACAAAAGTGCAAATAGTGACACAGTCCTGGCAACTGAGAGAACCAGACCCAGAGCTACAAAAGGCTTTGTGTAGCAAGAATTTTTCAGTATTACTTTTTGTTGGGTATTGCTTTGCATTGTCCTGAAGGTCTCTGTGGCTGTTTGCTTATAATCCAATTCTGCTATAGTTTATACAGTTCAGCATTTCTGGTATTAAGAGCTTTGACAAAGCAATCTTTATGAAAGTTGAAAGTCAAACTAATAAGGGAAGAAAATGACTAATTCTGGTTTATGAAATTGAGGCAGAGATTTGATTTCCATATGGAGTCTACAAAATTTACAACATTTTGTTAAGATGGGACAAGTATATCCCATTAACTAATAACTTCTTTAATGTAAAGTCTAAAACACATCTAAAACAACTACACTGAGCAAGGTAAGAGAAGTACAGGCATCAGAGAACTGCTCTAAACCAGTTCAGAATTTAAATGCCATTTAAAAATGTAAATCTAAAGGCATATATTAGAGTGCTGGTTTTCTAAGCTGTTACAAAGAATACATCCTCCAGCTAATGGTGTTTCCTCTGCTGCAAACATTTGGGTTCATCGACTGACAGAAACAGTTGAACATTTCAGCTTTGTTGCTATTTCTCTCCTTGTTTGTTTTTTCTTTTTTTTTAAATATTTTTCCTAAGCTTGTCCTAGAGTATGATTCATAGTTGCTCATAATTTAATCTATGTCATTTTATCCCTTCCTTCCTTAACATCTTCTGAGCATATTTTGTCTTGAAAAGAACGATTGCAAGTAAGGGGAAAACCAGCAGAAAAGATAAAGTTTCAATTAACATGGTTCTTAACTTCATTCAAATGCTTCAACATACATTACCAAAAAAGCGAGGGGAGAAAAGACAGAAATGTGGTGGATTTAACTGCTTCAAACTTTTCATGAGGAGTTATAAAGTCTTTGAAAGCTGAAAGCTTTTTCAATCCACATGATAACCTTAGGATGCACAGTAAACACAAAATCGTCCAACTGCTTCCATTATCTCTTCAAACTTAGAGCACAACTTTCGTGGTTATCTTTCTTCTCTTGTAGCTCTTTCCTTGTTTAGATACGGCCAGGCAATTTCCTGATTCAGACACAAGTGGTGGTTCCTCTCTCAAAGTTCCCCTTTTGCATGTTTCTCAGCAAGGGAAACTAATTTCACTGCGGAAACCAGCACGTTCACATAAAAGAAAATCCCTCCTGCTATTCTGAAAATGCAAGCTCAAAAGAATTTTCTTCCACTCAATGTTTCACATGATCTGTGGGGTTTATGATAATGTGCTAGCTCTCCTGTCTGCCTTTGTTTAGGCTTTTAAAACCCAGTCTTTGGCTGGGATTATTGGAGGCAGGGAATGCCATTTGTTGTTATGCCAGGCATGGCTTTACTGGGAAAAGCTTTAGCTCCGTGCTCTGCACAGCAAGAGGGAATAGCACTGCCACGTTGCACCATGTGATTGCAGCTGGGAGCTCTGTACATGAGCAAGTCTGCTCAGGTTTGTGCAGCCAGATCAGAGCTAAACTGTCAACTATCAGAGTGAGCCAGGCTCAACCAGCCAGTTATCCTGAGCTGCTGCCATTCATGGGATGCTGCTCCCAAGTTAATGTGTCCTCGTTCTTCATCTTCCCGTAGATGTGCCCTGTGAGTCCTGTCCTGATGTTCTGCCATACCAAATCCATCTTTTAAGATCTTGGTCCTACATAAAAATGGTATTTCATCAGGATATTATAGCTCTCCATAGTTCTTTGATGTGGATCTGTTAATATCAGGGTAAATTTTTACTGTCTGGACAAGGATAAGTTGTATGAACAGTATATAAATTTATGTGCTCTGGAGTTTGTAGCATTGTTAGTATGTTAATAAAAAATTGCAAAAATATCTGTACCTATATAGACCCCTTTTTGGGCAAAAAGGTAAATTTTGAAAGGGCATACACCAGTGTCTAACAGTTTACCAAAGAAACTTCTCTTGGAGAAAAAAGTATCCCATAATAATGTTTTACAAAATTTCAACTTTCTTTTAACATGGAAGCAATTTATGGACTTTATCACAGAGTTTGGGTGGTTTAATCAACTGAACCTCTGACTTTGTCTAATTTGCAGTTATTGCCATTCACCATTTTTACTTATGCAATGAAATATCCAGACAACAACAAGGGTTTCTTGCAGGCATAGCTTTTATTGTACAAGTAAACAGTTGTGGGCAGGCAGAAGCAAGTTTGCTCCTCCCATGCTTCTGGCCCGAGGAATATAATTCATCTCAAAGTTAGAAGTCTTTTAAAAGTGTCATGGGAAGTCTTGGCACTAATTTATGCTCCTAAGCAGAAGCTGGGCTGACACCACCCACTGGTTCACAACCAGCTGTAGTTGACTGCAAGGACGTCTCCAAAGAGTAGCTGTACACTTCCACAAGGTCAGTGCATAGAGTTTTACTGTTTTAATCTCTTTTCTCCATAGCCCAGCAGTAAAACCATTTCTCTGTTAGTTTGACTTGTGGGTGGCAGCAGGAATCGTGCAGACACAACCAGCTTTTGACCCCACAGGAAATTACAGTCAGTGAAGCCGCAGTGCTGTATTGCTTCTGTTTAATGGCTGGATTGTAAGAAAGTATTTGTTGAGCTAAAGCTCTGTTATACATGGGAGGGATACTTCAAATTTATTCTGTATTGACCTTGGGCACTGGGCTATATCGTAGCATCCTAGCTATGTTTTGTGTAGAGTTACTAAAAACACTTCTATCTTCACCTTCTTTTTCTCCATAATTCTTTATTCAATTCATCTACTTAAAATTTTTTGGTTGTCTTTTGTCTTGGTCCCTGGTAGTCCCTAATTCTTTAAAAGACCTCCCCTATCATGTGAAAAAGCTTGTTCTCAGATCTTCAGCTCCTGTTTCTGTCACATGTGATAAAAACCCGTTCTTCAAGTCTTTAAAAAATTTCAAGGCTGGAGCTTCAAGCACTTGCTCACTAGATCTGAGTATTGCAGTGAAAATACAGGAGAGAACTAATACCACATTGTGTTTGGGTTTTTTTTGTTGTTGTTTTGTTGATAGTTTCTTGGATGGTGCAATTTAATTGCAGACAGATTATATTGTTCCCACCTCGAAGGAAACAAAATAGACAGACAAGCTGAGAACACGATTTACTACAATGAGCCTCTTCTTTTACCTTAGATCTGTCTGTAGCAGAATATTTTCCCAACTACAAACTATAGAAATTCAAATGCACTATTTTAATGTATTGATTGCACGTCCTCCAGTAGTTGCTATTAAGCAATTTGCTTTACATACCTCCCCTGCCTCCAGCAACACTATATTTAACCCACATGCCTAGGTCTTGTTCCTACGATTTCTGCTCTGGCTGGAGCATGCCATGCCTGCCCTGAAAAAAGAACTAAATCCCTTGGGCCAAATTCATTCCTGGAGTTGCTTGATTGAACACAGTGCGTTTACACTGAGCCCAGATTTGGCTCATACCTGACTTTGTCAGCATTCACTGTGCTGTAACTAAGTAACAAGAGCACTGTCGTTAGGGGATAGATGAATAGCTTTCTCTACGGTTATTAGAGCACTGAGCACCTTTAAGGAGTGCAGAAATCTGTGAAAGGAGGAGTTGGGGTAAAGGACACCGCTCCTTTTAGAGTCTGTGTAACAGAACTGATAAGCTATTCCTGTGATGTGATCGAATGTGACTGAATACTGCAGGCTCTTGGACTCTTATTCTGCAAAATCCACAGGAGAGCAGCACAGGAAAAGATCGGAGGGAACAGCTTCTGCTATCCTGAGAAAGGTACATATTTATATTTTTTATTTCTCAGGCTTGACATGATTTGATATCTGGGATAATGTCACTATTTGAAACAGTGGTGCATATGAAAGAAGTGGTGTTTTCCACATTCTGAGTGACACTCATTGTCAGGAAGCCAGTCCGTGGGCAGCAACAGCTTTCACAGAGAGAGAGCAGGACATATTTGTACTGTGTTGTAAACCTTGACAGCTGAAAGAAGTGAGATGAGATAACCTCAACTAAATTGAAAATGTAATTTACGGCTGTAAGTATGCTGGAATTTTGTATTCATTTGTATTCAAGAAAAAGCTGAATGCAGGTCCAGCTTCAATTCAGTCACATTTGACTGAATAGCTGCTTTTATAAGTGTTTTGCTGCAAACGTATTTTAAAGGGGTTTTCATTGTCAAGAGGGAGTTCTGCTACTGTGAAATGTCTGTGAAGAAGAGACAAAAAGCTAGCACTTTTTCTTGCTAGCCTTGTTGCTTCTTATAGAGTATACTCCTGATGCCTCAATGGATATTTTTTACTATCTGTCCTTTAAAAACAAACTCAGACTTACCAATAATATCAACCACATGTCATACCGAGGAGCTCCATAAACAACCTTTACTTTGTCTCTACACTTAAGCTTACTTTATTCTGCTTACTCACTCATGGGCTTTTCTAACAAAGCCCTCAGGTTCAGAACCATATGCATTTGCAAGGCATTCCAGTATTTAAATGCAAAAGAAAAAAATTCTGATTTACAGCTTTAGTTTGCATCAGTGGAAAAAGAGTTTGACCACATTAACACTGCTAACAATTTACTTGTCACTCAAGTTTAGCAATGTTTCTCAGCAGCCTGCGTCTGGTATGAGGTTTATCTCTGCCAGTCTCATACTGTTTTCTTTCAGCATTCCTTCAGGATCATTGGAATTAGAACTGACTGAGAATTTTCTGAAAAAACATAATTTTGGCAGCAGTCCTTGAAACAGTATCTTAATGTGTGAGGCCATCCTAGAGCTCTGTCAGGGGATCCTCTATGCCCATTCCAGCTACTTTTCTGGGGAGGGCATTCACTCAGGATTTGAGACCCTGCTCTGTCTCAATTTTCTTTTCCAACTTGGTGCTTTTCTTACCTGATGTGCTGTGGTGGGTCCCACCTTGCCTGGCCTATTAGAGCTGTTCATTTCCATAGAAATAAGCCATCATTTCAGCAGAGATTTCCTTCCTAATCTTTCAAATCCCTCAGTGGGTGTCTTTACTACCAAGTTTCAGTTGTGTACTCCCCCCAGCCTGAAGAGCAGCTTGTGGACAGCAGGAAGCTGTGCTGGGAGAGAGACAGATTTACACTAGATTAGCTGGTAGCCTTGGAAGCAGGGCGGGAGTATGCAGGGGGATTTGGGACACTAGGGATTCAGCCCTGTGATATAAAGAGAGACTGTGAAATAGGTCTGTCAGTTGATGCTCATGAAGACAATTAGCCATTTTGGTCTTTTCCAGCCCTTTCCCCCTACCCCAATTTGGGGCAAAATCGTTCAGTAGAAGCTTGTTTTACCCCCCGGGGAACATGAAAATCTCAGCTTAGAAAACTTTTTACAGACCAGCTCCTGGTGTGCTGTCAGGGCAGAGCACTTTCTGCTATTGACAATCCACTGCCTCCCAGGTCAGATTTGTACAGTTCTGCTGAGCTACACTAACCACAGCCTCACAGATTGGTACAGATAGTACAGACTCCTCTAGAGTGCTCTGGTGGGAATAGGGACTATCAGAAACAAACATTTCCTAGGGGTACCTGAAAAGATCTTATTCCTGAAAAGCTGTCTTTGCTCAAGGCTCAGTAAAGTACATTTCTTATTCTTGAAGAATTCTCTCCCCCCAAACTGTGGCTGTATTCATGCAGTGTGTTCACTAGGCCAGCCTGGATCACATTCCTGCTTGTTGGGTGGAGATGAGGCCTCTCTGTGTGGCCAGTTCATTCTAAACCCTGCTTTTCTTTATGGGGCACAAAACCATTATATAAACCTTTTGCTGTGGGTGATAGCACCAAATGCCACCTAGAGAATGGCTATTGTGAAGGGAGTTTTAAGTGGGGAGCAATTATCCTAATTGAAATCTGTGTGGGGAGAATGGATATAAACACCCTTATGAAGCTCAGTTGATTTGGCTCCCAAGTAGGCAGAAGGGCACTTTTCTGTTCTTTTCCTTTCATTCGGTAAAAAGAAACCTGTATTTGTTTCCTTTCAACCTGAGAGGAGGGAAAAAGACAAGACAAAAGGCTGTGAGGGGCAGGAAATAATCATCAGAGTTTTGTATGTATAGAATACAGAATTTTTGTGGTTACAGTAGTGAAGCTAAACTGTAGTAATTTTAAAAAGAACTAAGAGTAAAATCTAGATTTCAGGCAAGAAACAGTTAGTGAAAAATTACATAAAGTGTGTTCAGATTGTTTTCATGATGTCAGTGGAAAATCTGAATGTCAAACTCCCAGACTAAGTTTCCATTGAAATACAAGTTATTCACATTTGGCAATATGCTGATTATTTTTCACAGTGTTGCACTCACTTGAAAATACATAAACAGTTATGAAAGAATAGGAGGTAAGAAGATATTTCTTTGACCTTTAAAAGTACTAAATTATGAAACTGTTGAATTGTGTTGCCTACAGCAACAGAATACAATATGTTTGGCAGAAGTTAGTTTAGACTTTCTGACCAAAATACTCTGCCTTTCTTGCTCTGGGAAAAGATCAAGAAAAGCAAAATGCCACAAAACTGAGATTGCCTCCTTCAAGACAGCATAGGACTAAGAGTCAGGAACTTCAACCCCAGTCACAGCACAGATCTCTGGTCTAGTGCAGGACATGTTAAAATGTGTGTAGAAATGTGCTGACTTCTCCACATCATTTCACAATGCTCCATAAACAGCAAATATATCCCCACAGGAATGCAAAGCCTCTGGATACTTTAGTGCATGAGATACTTACAGGCATAATTTCAGCAGAAGCTTTTAAAAAGTTTGAATTTAAACCTTTTTAACCCTTTTGTAAAAATAGAGGGTACACCTATCTCCTTCGCACACGTATGGCTATAGGAGGATTTGTTTGTTGATTTGTATGGCCTGTGTAAAAAAAAACCCCAAACTGTTTGCATTATAGCATTCTCCTCTCTGCAGATGTAGCAGCAGTGTCTCTGCAGTGAGTTCCACCCTGTTGTCCCCAGGCACTCTACAACTGTAGACCGTTTCTATTATCCTCAATACCATGAGACCAACAAAGAGAATCTTTAAAAAAAAAAAGGTTGAATGACATAAATTTACAAAGTGCTCCCCATTCACCAGGTTATGTGAGCTAATAAAGTCAAAATTAGATTCCAAACCCTTTAGCATCAGAATGCTAAAGTACTGTCTGGATGCTTGGAGACTCCTAATAAACTCTTAAACAATCAAGCAGTACTTGGCAGTTAGATTAAATGCATGAAAAATTATAGCATGACTGTGTAACATCATCTTTCCTCAAAGGTCTGAATTGTCAGCAGGCTGAAAGCCCTTAAGGAAAGTGTTTGAATCACTGCTTGTTTCCACATTTTCCCAGTTGTTCATAAATTCAAGAATAATAATGTCACATAAGCATTTGCTGCCTTGGTATCCCAAAATTCTGTTCTTTAGTTAATGCAGATAAAATCACTCTGCCCTTCCTCAAGTGTTATCCATATATTCACAGAAGGGACTTTTCTGAAAAAGATTAATTCAGCTTTACAACACCTTGAAAGTTACAGACATAGCAGTGACTTTACCTTACTGTTATGACAACACAGATATTGGTGAGACAGTTCGTCCAAGATCAGAACAGAAAAAATTGGCAAAATGAGACTCAAGCCTAAGTCTCCTGACTCAGGATCGCAAAGTTTACCTTCATTCCAGCCCTGGAGAATAGCAGTCTAATGTATGTGCTGTCTTTGTAGAAAAGATTTTTTTGTGATAATGTTTAAGACTTAATTTTCAGCACAAAGCAAAGCAATACCACTTTATCCAAGCTAAAATTGTAATGAGAGGCTCTATAACTAGACTTAGAGAGATTCACTTTGATTAGAAAAATGTCCTATCTAACCATTTTCAACCTCCCTAGTATTTTAATACCCATCATCTCTGCAAATTGTATCTTAATTACTCATAATGTAATGAACTAAGCTCCAGAATAGTTAAATAGTCAAATTTGATATTTTTTTTAATCCACTGAGTATGAAACTCACTAAGGCATATGTCCTTATTAAAACTCAGAGCATTGAAAGATGCTTACTTTCACATGTTTAGTTTTCTCAGGAAATACCAGTTTTTAGCAGAGGGAGGTTGGTTTGGAATCGGAAACAGTAGCAATCAGTAGTTTACATCACATTTCCATACATGTTCCTCTAACAGTGTTACGAAAACTTTGTACAGTTTTTATGAAACAGAAAAAATCTCAATTTGAATTCATTTGGTTTCTCAGAGTTACCTTAAAATTTGATGTTACCAATTGCTCTAATTCTTATTTTTTCACCTCAGGGAATTCCAAGACCAAATATTTTTAATTGTATTTGGAAAAAAATGTATCAGAAGGACTGATAAATATAGTTACTGAAAGATCCTTATTGTAACCTTTGGTGAAATGGCTGCAGTCACCTGCACAAGAAAAAAGAACAGGATGTATTGGTTTGGGGTCCATCAAATGAGCATTGTTATGACTTAAAAAAAACTGGAGATCATATAATAGCAAAGAGATACTGAATCACCATGCTGAACAACTTTTGGCATAACAGGTCCCTAAGTCTGAGACAGTTTCTTGAGGTTTCTTTTATAGCCATTGGAATGAAGTTGGGGCAGCAGATCCCCACACTTTGTGTCAGCTTCTCTCTTTGAAACTGTCTTTTTAAATCTCTGTCAGCTGAAACAGAGATACTCCCATTCAAATGCTGATTGTTTGATTATGGTTTGCATCAGGGGAAAACTGCTGAACTACATTGTCAAGTTACCATTTGGTCTTATGAAACCTGCCAAAATGAGTAAGATTAGATGCATAAGAAAATAACTCAGTGCTTTAGAAAGACTCATCAGTAGTTTGACAGGTTTGGACATGAAATTTTAATATGTTTTCTTTTAAACTCTGTCTTCTCAAAACCAGATGTAGTGATAAGTGTTATTCATTCCTTTCCATAATGTTGTCCCTCCAGTTTTCTGTTTATTCTTTTGCTGAATTTTTCATTTGCCTACTATTTTCAACTTCAAATTTTAGCTTTCAAAGAGAAGGCTCACTGTATTATGGTGTTTCTGAGGCACAGAAGAGGTTGCAGTGCTAACCTGTGTATTTGGAACCTCAATACAAGCATTAAATAATAAGAGTGGCTGCCTTGTAATAAATGGTTATGAGAAACTTGACTATGTGCAAGTTCAGGTTTATTGCATACTTAATGAATCTCGTGAATCCCCATTAAAGCTAAAATTACAGTTGCATTTTCTAAAGCTGTCATAACATGACTGTCTCCTAGGTAGAGGTAGTTTTAAATTGCTTGAATTACACATTTAATTTTCATATCAAATATTTTCCAGCTAAGAATATGAATGCAATTGTCTATTTTGGTACAGATCTTTTTTCCCTATGGGTGCATGACCATCACCAATGCAGCTCGCTCTTGGCAAACTGCCTTTATGTTCTACTGCTGTCACTAAATTTATTTTCACACCTAATGACACAGAAATGAAAATAGACAAATTTTGAAAAAAAAAAAAGTATTAAAAAAGGAAAACCAAGATATATCTATTTTGCTCCTTTTAGAAGGTACCTTCTCTGGAAAGTGATTTTCAGGACAATTGCCTCCTAAAGGAGCTCTTCTAAGAACAACTCATACTCCCAGTTCATGAAGGCACTGGGGTGTTATACAGCAGTATTAATAACAAAATAATTAAAAAACCCAGTAGTTGAAAAACATTCTTTGTTACCACAAAAATAAGTGAACTTGTCTAGGAAGGGAATAAACACCATGTACTCTAGAGGTTGTTGCTACCTGTGAACAACCTCTAAGGATCTGTGGTATTTTCATAGCCCAACCCAAGTTCTCAGTGGACAGATAACGTTGAACATTTTCATGTAGAGAAGTAGAGATGAAGTTCCATCTGGAAGGTGCAGGACAAGTGGGCCTGATCAGTGCTACTACTATTGCATAGAGGGAAAGAAGAAAAACTGCCATCTAGGCCTTCTTGATGCTGTTGAGGTAAAGAAGCAGATTCATAGTAGCTAGGAAACAAAAATCAGAAAGTCCAAGAAGCAAGATTTTCATGTGTTAATGATTCTGGTAAGCCCTGACAGGAAATGTCTCTGGTCAGACTTTGCAAGGAAAAAGCATTAAAGGTAACTATTAACATTGGTGACTACTTAAAAGCAAAAGAAATAAACTTCTAACAGCTTCAAACAAATCATAGTTGCTCTGCAACTAAGATAAGTGGATGGATGAAAAAAAACAGCTGTACTCTGTCTTGAGTATATCTCCATGGCAACTCAGTCATCTTCTGAAGTCAAAATATGTTCTGCATGATGATTCAATAAAGCAGTGGGATAGATTTTCCCCATGTGTATGTGCCAAGTCACATTACAGAACGGAGGTCTGGCCATCCATAAAATTTACACTTTTTCTGTAACAATTTTGTGGGAAATAAAAGCGGGAAGCAAGAAAAGGTAGGAAGAGATCTGGGGGAATATTTCATATAGTCCCTTTGCCCCTGGTCTTAGGCAGCTTGGGCAAAATTTTTGAGGATATTGGAGCTCCTGTTGGAGCAGTGGTTTTGCTGAACTCCAGGTAGGTGGAACATGAATACCAAGTGCAAATGGAACCTGTTCGCTCTTTTTAGCAAGCTGGAAGAGATTTAACAGAAAGAGAAACTTGAAAGAGAAGGGTGTCATTTTCTTTAAAAGTAACAGCTTAAAAACCAGTGCAACTATATCCATCCTACTAAGGTTAAGGAATTGGTGCTGAATCATTTAGACCTGCGTTCAAATGCCTGATTAGACTTAAAGAACAAATGAACTTGGCATTCATTCATCCTAATACTGACTGAAGCACATTCCACCCTGGGCTCTCCTCCCAGGCTGCAACTCTCAGCCCCTGGTTGTGGGAAGCAGGGGTGGAAAAGTGGAGGTGTTACAAGCTACATCATGAGACTTGAGGTGTGTTTTGAGTTGTACAAGAGAAGAGAGTTGTATATACAGAGAGTCCTCAGGCAAATCACAGCCTTCAGTTTGGCACCATCTCAAAGGCTAAAATAATTGCTTAATTTTAAGAACCCTTTCTTTATCAGATCTTCTGTGCTGTGATTCCTGCATGGAAGTAAATGCTCCTTCCTGTCTACTGCCTTCTCTGAAATCCATCAGTTAATGGCTTTGATGGGATTTATTGCTTGAACTGCACAGGGTGACATGTATCTCATCTGCTGAATGTTACATTCAGGTGCCCAAAACTCACAAACACAAATACACACCACCCATGCTGCACACACAGAAGCACCTGCAGCTCTGACACTGAATTTTAGGGCAGAATAGGCATAATCCCATCAGAGGAGTACAATGTGCCTCTCTGTAACATCAATTTCATGAGCCTGAGAATTACTCTGAGGAAGGGGGCAGGTCCAGTCCTACTGAGACATCAAGCTCAGGTTCTCTGCTGAGCATGCAAGAAGGGCAGGTGCTGGCAGAGATCTGCATGCAAGGTAGTGACTCACAACCTGCAGAACTGCTTTGAAACAGAACTTCACTTACCTGTGCCCAGTTTCTGCTGACACCATGCTCAAAATTCTGTATTTTTGCTTCCCAAGGCCAGCTTAGAAGTTTACAAAGGCTTAAAAATTAGAGAGTGAGATCATATGCAAGCTCTAATTGAAGACTTTAAATGCTTTGAAATGCTGTTTGAACAGATTTGATGCTGAGAAGCTCCTCATGCAGTGGCACGCTTGGAGCTGGGACTGAGCAGCTGTGTGGGGGAAGGGACCAGAGCATTAAATAAAGCTACTTGTTGACTGCCTGTGAAATTGGCTTCTAAAGGAAGTGCCATAGAGCACCATCCATTACCAAATGACAGAGAGTCTTTTTCAACTACTCTGGACAAAATCATAATTAAACTCTGTTTGTTTCTGTTCAGTATGGTTGGTTGTGGGTTATTCAGTTTAATATTTACACAAAAAACCTCCAGTGCCACCTTAACCCTAGGCTGTTTTTCTCTTTCCTTCCAGATGCTGGAGAGCTCTTCAGCCCCTTTGTTCATTGTCTTCATCCTGCTTTTCATTTTGCTGCTCATTGTGGTGCTCATCAGGAAAAATGGCACTGCTGCCCTTATCTGGAACGAAATAATCCGTGAGAAATTAACCAATTTCATCATGAATCAGAGCAAAGAGCAGAGGATTTTAAATTTTGTGCTGCAGAATGCAGTGCGAGGAGACCCCTGTAGTGTGATGGACAATATAGACAAATACTGCTCCCAGAAAGAGTGGGCCATGAACGTGGGCAATGAGAAAGGTAATTGCAGCAGGGATCAGCCTCTGAAAGATCCTTCAAGACTGCCACACAACAGGACTTGTAATTGTATTCACATGGTAACTTCCAGCTGCTGCTGCACAAAAAAAACCAAAACCAAAACCAAAAAACCCCAGCCCACACAGCCTTGTGGTCAGCAGAGTAGTTTTGTAAACAGTGGTGCCTGCTTGTGTGGGTGTTTTTGGTGAGGGGCATCCAGTGACTCATCCAGAAAGTCACAGGACCAAATCTGGGGTTTAGTGTTGTGTACATTGCAAATGTGTAAGCAGAGGGTGACAATTTTTGGGAAAAATCAAGGGTTGCTTTATACCTCAGTTCCTCTATGGTGTGCCCTTAAGGCATAATTCATTATGTTATGTACTCTCAGCTCCTTAACAGGACAGTAAATTGAAAAAAAAAAGTATGTTAAACTATATGAATTTTGTATGCAAGCATCAGTTAGGAGTTTCTGTTGAAGGGAGAAATCTACCCATAGATATCCGATACTGATACTATAGTATCAGACATTGTTGCTATTTACCAAGTAAATCATCTTGTTCTTGCGTCTTAAAGGAAAATATGGGAACAAAATATTTTTTTCTTAGCTGCAGGAAAGTGGCAATCTTTTCAAAAAGCTACAATAGCAAAATGTTCTCTTATGAATTAGAAACAAAAGTACCTCTTGCTGAGAAATTTCAGGGGATATTTTCTTAGTCTGGGATTAACATAGCTAATGAAATACAACTCTAAGCATTACAATAAAAGTGCTTCTCTGTCATAGGTACATTTTTTGAAAGTAGCTCCTCAGTGTACAGGGCAGCAGGACAGTAGGTAATGGCTGAGTAGGAGTTCTTAAAGCTCCAAACTTTAAACATTTGTGATGCTATTCTTAATAATTTCGCTCTACTTTTGCTCTGACAAGATGGCCTTTCCTCAGATAAGGGCCATTAAAGTTAATGCATCTTTAGTTTCTGAGATTTCAAGAATGACCACATGGCCTCAAGGTGCAATCAGCAGCAGCAGCATCACAATATAAACAAATAACACCCAGAAAAATATCACTGAATTAAATGTATACATCCACTGAAAAAATCCCATGGCTTTCTGTAAAATCCCTTCAAACACTTTTTCAGTTTAGTTATCTAGTTTCTATACAAGTAAGAGAAAATAAAATAGTTTTCTCACAAAAAAATCCTTTTCTTCAGAAGGACTGACTATAATACACTGTAAGTTCTTTTGGGGAATATTTTTTGTTGTATTGCTTGTTTTTCATCCCACAAAAATCATATAGTGAATCCAAATATTTTGCAACTTTGTAAGTAGATTTTTCTTTTTTCCTTTAAAAATGAGTACTTGGGATAAATTTGCGACAAGAAATTTTGTACCAGACTACAGCACTCAAAATTCAGGGGTTACAGATTTCATGAATATGGCCAGTTTCTGCATTTAGTTCTTGGGAAAAAAACACTGCATTTTCCCCCTCTTAACACTATGAATTAGTTAATTCAGGGAATATAACTTAAATAAGGGAACTCCTTAGAAATGTCTATTGTTATTATTGTGAAAATAAGATTTTTTTTAATAGAAAAAACTTTGGAAATTTCAAATATCCATGATCAACTTGATCTCAAATAAGCCAGTTTGCAAAGGACAGAGTGTATAATTTGACATCAACCCTTAATTTTTGAATGCCCTGAGCAACTGAATAGATGGATTTTGTAAGTTTCTCACCACTAATTTTCTCTTCTATATGTGAACCAGTTTGATTTTGTCAAAAGATAACCTATTTTCATTTTGATCAGGTTTAATTTTAGACAAGACAGTGCAAGAGGTCAATCCATCAGTTGCACTGGAGCTGGGATGTTACTGTGGCTACTCAGCAGTGAGGATTGCTCGGCTGCTGAAGGCAGGAGCTCGTCTTCTCACTGTGGAATTCAACCCAGAATTTGCTGCTATAGCTAAACAGATGATTGAGTTTGCTGGGGTACAAGATAAGGTAAATACCAGTCTGTCAGTAACCACTATAGCAAAACTGGTTAGGTTTTGTATTCCTTTTTTTTTCTTGCACCCACGGGTCCTTCTAAATTTAAGCAGCTCCACGCCGAGTTACAGTCCCTGACTTCTCACAGCAGTACTGCTGAGGACTTCACTATGTTACCTCCCATAAACCAGACTAAAATATTGGTTTTCTCTATATAAAGTAAAAGGCCCAAATCAGTGTCAAGACTGACTAAAAAAGACTGAACAAAGCTCACAAGAAGTAGTTGAATTATGCTTCAAATAACGCTTCAAATAAGAAGCATTTACCCAAATCCAGTTGGTCACAATATAAATATCTAAATTTTGTGCGTGGAGGTGTCTTGACACTCTGTACAGTTGGTTGAAATGCAGGTATTTCCAGGCTATAATCCATCTCATCCCAGGACAGAAATCTACAGCAGGTTGGAAGATTCATGCCTGTGAAGTGGCTGTCTACTTGGCTAGACAACTCACTTCAACAGAGCTGATAACACTAAAGGAAATAAATCCCACCAAGAGACATTCTAATGCATTTTTTAACTTTTTTAAGAGAACCTGAAGTACTACTGACATCTAAAACAGCATTTTCCCCATCTGATTTCATCTCCTCATCAGCTGTGAGTCACAAACCCAACATTTTCTTACCACTTTCTTGCCCCTCTCACAGTATATAGTGCTTGCCTAACAAATCCATGTACACTCAAACCCATATTCGGGAACATAACTGAGTGGGTTTGTCAAAAAGAAAAAAGTACACCTGATCTACCTCCATGAAATGGAGTGAGCTATAAATAGGATTGCTGGTCACAATTTCAAATGAGCTAGAAGCCGGTGCTTTTTCTTAATGGTTCACAACTCATCAGATGGATTTGTATTTCAGGTTAAACTCATAGAAGGCCCTTCACAGGAAATTATCCCCCAGCTGAAAAAAAAATATGAAGTGGATACTCTGGATTTTGTCTTCCTGGACCACTGGAAAGACAGATACACACCAGACACCATCCTGCTTCAGGTCAGTTTGCACAATTCCAGTCTTAAAATCAAAGTAGCAAATGCCTTGATGTCTGTGAGGCCTCTATTCTTTATGAGGGATCTCATCCTCTGTAAAATGAAGACTGGCAGCCAAAATAGCAACCCTAATCCTAACCTTTACAAGAAAGGAGGACTGGAAGGACAGGTGAGCAGGTGAGACAGGACATGCATAGTCCAGCTCCACCTGATTTCCATAGTATCCCTTTTTTTGACTGGGTCTGTGGTACCAGCAGAGCCTCTTGATTAAATACTGTTTTGGTAGTGCTGCTGGGTAAAGCTTTTCTGTGAGTCTTTACACTCCACCTAATTAACTGGCTGTAAAGCAACCTTCAGAGGAGTGCAGACTGCCCCAGCCAGGCACTTCCTAGGGAAATGCTGTCCAACCTTATGATCAGCCCCAAATATGGAAAAATTATACTACTTTCTTCCCAAGCTGCCTTAACCATTACTGTAAGCATAACAGAACAAGCTGGCTGTAACAGCAGGAAGCAGTGATAGGTGAGATAACTGCTAGAGGACTTCTGGACGGGAAGGTATTTTCACGTGTTAAATAACAGATTCCCAACATCTGTAGCTGTCAACACAACACATATACTCCCTTACCTTTGGAGCTGCAGGCTGATAAAATTTTCTACAACTGTCTGTCTGTACGCAAGTGTCATTTTTCAATTATTTTCTTTACAAATAAATCAAATTTTTGAGCCTGCCTCTTACACTGAGATCCTGCTAAGTACTTCCTGACCCCTGCTTGAAGACTACAACTTTATTTTCTGATCCAGCCTCCCTGGTTTTTTAGTTTTAGCCCTGTCCCCCAGAAAGCTGTTTGAAAAGGCAATTTGTTTGGGGTTATAAACAGCCAGTATTGAATTTACACAGCAGTAGCTGAAGAAAATGTTCCCCCCCTACAGTTATTTTGTACTCAGAGAATGCTTTCTTTCCAACTGGCTGTGTAAGGATGACTGAGCCTTTTCCACTGGGAAGAGCCAGTGCACCCTTATCAGAGCTTAGCCTTCACAACACAGCCAAAATAAACCGGTAGTTTAGTTCCATGGTAGTGGTCAGTCTGATGCAACTGTGAAACAAAATTGCAAAAAAGCCCCCCATGAAAATGACGAGGAGAAAGACAAATAAAAGATCCTCCCTTCTTCTGATGTTACAAACCTTCTAACACGCACTTTTGGCGGGTAATTACGAATATAAAATATTCAGATGAAATACATATCTAGGGAGTGGTCCAGACATGCACTTCTAGAAAAGCCAGACACGAAGACGTCATCTGAAATCCTGATGGCCAGTGGAAAATACAGTGTGTTGTCTCTTGTAGGCTTCTGTAAGCTGTGCAGTACAAACAGACTGGAGGGTATTTGACATGTCTCTAATATTGTTTCTACTGTGCTGACTGGTGTTCAGCCACCAGAGGCAAGAGCAGTGAGTTTAACAGCCTCTGGAGCACACCCATCAACAGAACTGTTCTTACACACTAGGAGCAACAGAAAACACCTCGTGTTTTGGCTACAGTGACTGCCTGTAACCACAGGATAACAACCAGCCTGATTAGCAACAGACTTTGTTTTAAAACAGCTGGTAAGCTCAGATAAGCAACTTCTTCTAGACTAAAACACCAGTAAAAGTTAGGTTTGTAGGTTTACTGAGGATTGCACTTGAAGTGAATATTCCAAGTTAATTATGCCTTGTCAAAATTTGTCAGAGTGATCTTCATTGTGTGCAAACCCTGCTTCATGCCCAGATCCTGAACAAAATGATAGGAAGTTGTTTAGATGAAAGGAAAACAAGCACAGAAAATCTTTTATTCACTTTGTGGTTATGGAGTCTGACTGAGACTGGCCAAAGTGTACTGGTATGTGACCTGAAGAGCTACTACAACAGTTTAATGACATATTAAAGAAGTTTTTAAAGATTAGGCATGACAGCCAAAACAAAGCCACCTTACTGATCGTGCAGACATAGCTGGAAATAAGCTGAGGAACAAATTGCACACCTCTACTGTGCTTAATCTGCTATTTCAGAATCTCATCTCTAATGTTCTACTGATCATCTTAAAAGTCAGCAACCACAGAGGATCTGAGAGTTACTCAGCTTCTCCCATGTCTCTTCTCTCTTCTAGACCTGTACTACAATGTGGTTTTGGATGCAGGCACTTGAATATGACATGGTTAACATGAAAGTACATTACATTCAAGCCACTGTCTGCTTAACAGCCACTATGAAGCCATTTCTTTTCTTTCTAGGAATGCAACTTGCTGAGGAAAGGTTCAGTTCTTCTGGCTGACAATGTCATTTTCCCAGGAGCTCCAGATTTCCTCAACTATGTCCGCAAGAGCCCCCATTTCCAATGCACTAACTACCCATCTCATCTGGAATATATGCAAGTGGAGGATGCTATGGAAAAGGCTGTGTTTTTGGGATAAAGAGATTTTGGGATTAACACTCAACTTTTGGTTCAAACGATGTAAATGCAAATGAGGTTAACTTGGTCTGTGCTTTAATTTTTTTTTAATTATTATTTTTTATTTTGAAGCCTGTAATTAAAGCAAGTACTATTAGAGGTTTTTTTAGACTAGGTGGAAACAAAACTGGAAGGAAGTAGGGTAACTGCTCACAGGCCTTTGTCACCGTTCCACATAATTCAGCAAACCCAAGGTGATGCACATTTGCCTTGCCTTGCCCAACACAACATCTAACAGCAGAGTCCATTATTTTGAGCTGAAACTTGAACCACAGTATGGGCTTAGAGTGAGGTGGAGAAATACACTGCAACTTCTGAAGACTCGTTTATTTTGAGAGCTAAACTCATTATTCAAGAGTGGAAAAAAGCAGGTGTGTTGCAAGAAAAGACCATTTTAGGTGCCCTAATTTTGCTAAATTACTAACATGGCACTTAATGCAATGAAGGCTCCTATTGTGATATCAGATACTTTTTCGTTTATTTACTGCAAAAGTTAATCACCTCTATGTGAGAGGAAAGAGCACACGTTGGAAGAAGACCCATGCAGTGATGAACAAAACAGAATTTTTCAAAATACAAACAAAATTATTAATCTGCCCATGCAGAGGTAGAGAAAACTGAAGTAGTAAACAGATTAAAATAAACACAGTAACAGACAAGTAACAAGAGGAACAGTCTCTTTCCAAAAGCATAAAGAACTATTTAATATTTGACCTTAGGAAAATGATGTTTACCTACCCTTTATATTGTATATACATATGCTTTTTAGGGGCAAGGCAAGGTGCTTACTCTGAAGTGTTGTGTATGTTTAGGATGCTGTATAAAAATAAAGACGAGAGAAAATGGGTTTTACCAAGTGGGTCCTGCACACCCTGGTTAACCTCAGTGCTGTTAAACCATGTGAATAGTGTGGGTTGCCATTGAGAAGATACAAAAGCAAACCTGAAGTCTCTAAGTCACCTGAACAATGCAAAAATCCAGTGGCAGTTCCTAGCATGCCCTGCTGTTGACTGTATAAGGCAATGGTCATATTTGTAAATAAAAAATAAAAAACAGTAGAGCAGGGAAGTGAATTCTGTTGTCTCCCATGAATTCTGCAATGCACTTGGGAATTTCAGAATCAGAACAGCCACAAGAAGATCCAAGAGTTAAAAATCAGAAGAGAGTGAAAATCAGGGATAACCACTCTTGCCTTTCTTGGTAGGAATTCTTTCAGACCTGTTATAGGTTTCTTCCTTTTATAGCCCACCTTACTGCAGTGGTACCTACCCTGGCCTGTGTGCTGCAGAAAATCCACTTCCAGGACACCAGTAAGGAGAGGAACAGAGGATCACTGCACAGTACAATGAAAAACTAAAACAGGTCACAGAGTCAGCTTAGAAAGGGACAAGGCAGACCATGGTGACCCAGCCAGCTTGCAACGCGTGCATTTCACAAGGATGTAAGGAGGCAACATTATCAGACTGTCTCTAACAATTTAAACTCCGTCATATTCCGAAAGTCACAGGATTTACTCTACTGGATTAGATTATGCAGAAGCCGCCCCTGGTTGCTTCTTTGTTGTGCTGTCCTGTGTAGGAGAAAACACTGAATTCTTATACTTCCATCTCACACTGTGAGTAAGTCAGTGATTTATTCTGTATGATTGCTTAGCATCATGTCCTTCTAGTTTTCAGCTTAACTCGAAGTCACTGGGCCAAAGTCCTTTAGGTGGTTACAAGCAGTTTTTGTAAAACTTGGAATAGAAAATAATCTTCAAGCTCGTTTACTGATATACATGTTTCTAGAGCACAATGGAAAATCTGGATACATAGAGTTGGCCAGACAATTTTTCTGTACATCTAAGGTCATGACTCCAAAAGAATCCTCCCAAGTTTATGGACTTAAACATCTTTGCACCCAACAGATACTCTTGCCACATCAGGACACATCACATAGACTGAACAAACCAGTCTCAGACACATACTGAAGGATGTGCAGGTAGACTGTTCTGCATTTTACAAGAGAGGATCAGAAAAATACGTTCCTATTGCTAGTTAATGGCCAAAATTACTGTCCAAGAGACTCTCAAGAACATTAGGGAAAGTGGGAACCTGTGGAGTTAGCACGGATTTTTTCCAAAGATGCATCAGTGAACAATGTGTGTGTAATATACATGGCAAATATAACAGCCACCTTTTAGTATAAAAAAGTACTTTAATTAGAAAAGCTCTCTCACAGGGCAAATTTTAAATATAAACAAGGTGTATGTACTACCAGAATATTTACAGAATTCCATATGTAAGAAAAATTTTTCCGCTTCACCACACTTTTGCAATGCTCTTAATTATTGGTGGCAAGGGATGAAAAAAAAAAAGCCTGACTTAGTTTGCATGACTGACAATTACAAAAAAGGCTTTTGGTCAGTTGAGCAAATATGATCTGGAATCACTGACACATAAATGTGAAATCTCCCAGGGATCAGAGGTACTTTTCAAAATAAAGTCACGCTTTGAATTCTGGGAGAAGCAAAAGGCAGACAACAGTTCTTCTAATTCAAATATATTCTAAAAAACTATTGAGTGTTACTGCAACACCAGCCTGTTACAGTTAGAAGACACAACCTTGCACAAACCAGGTATGGAATTTTGGCTGGAGCATGTGTTTAAGGGCTGCCCACTGAGAATGTACCACTGACAGAAAGCTCTCAAGGGAAAGATCTCCCCTAAAACAACACCCAGCTTTCAGCACATTCTCACAGCTCATGTCACAAATGGTTGATCCTGCCAATTACTGGTAAGTCACATCTATTCTCCAAATAACAGCTACTCTCTCTTGGTTGTCTTAGTGATTCAGGCAAAACATCCAAGTGAGGTCTGATTTCTGCCAGAGCCTCTCTGTTACCTCAAAGGGACACAATACCATCTTTCAAAATATTGAACCAATTCTTTAAATCACTGTACAAGAAAGGAGGAGGATTTACCAGAAGTCAAATCCAGCACTAGTCCCTTTTGCATACAGTATCCGTGTAAGGAATCCTTACATCAGAATTTACTCATTTGAGGAAAGAGGAGGCACCACACGTTCGTACGGGAGCCAATGCCTCCTCCCACTGGCACAAGGAGGTGAAAAGCAGCCCACTGGAGAATTCTGAGCCAGGAGTCAAATGCTAAATACAACGAAGAGAACATATAGAAACCTCCACAGGAGCAACAAGAGACCACGGAGATCCCAACTCTCCCACCCAAGGTGACATCTCCAGGGCAGTGATGTGTTCTTGATTGCACAGTCAATTAGGAATTAATTATCAGGTATCTTATGAATAACTGCTATGACTGCCGTACATACACACACATTAAATGCAGCACAAGAGTTTTACTCTTTGCCTTTGTCTGTACAGCTCAGTTAATGGCCACATTATAAAGCAACTTCCCAGTTAAAAAATCCCTTCTGTCAGCTCGTGCCAGAATGAGATTTTGCCATTGCTGTGCTTCAGTGGCTCAGACCTTCACCATAAGACACTGGGGAGGACAGAGTATCCCCCCAGGACACTGCTGAAACCTGAAACAGATGAGGGCTGTGATATTTCTTGCCCATTGCTACCAGGTTAACCTTTCACCTGCAGGACTCACTGCTTGTGTTTTCCCAACCTGCGATTAGCTGGAAATGAAATCATTTTGACAGCTACAAAAGGTCAGTTGTAAAAACAACATGTTTGTTTTAGCTCAGTACCTTACCTACAGCATCTGCTATTCACTGCCATATTAGTACATCCACAAAGGAAAAATCAGATTCCTCACTGCAGGACAATGATGACACTGAGGAGCAGGATGCTAAGCTCAGGAGCCCACACCTTACCACAGAACTTGTGAAACTGTATCCTCCAGTTGCAAGAACAGACCTAGAGCTGATTTTACAAAACTCCTGGGAATGCATTTAAGACATCTGAAATAAGGAAGGAAGGCAAGGTAAAAAGATGACCTTCCAAGTGTTGACAAACATTTGCCAGTAAATGGAACCTTATAATGCTGTGAATGGTACAATCAGGAATTCACATATGGCAAACTCTTGTTACTGGCAATGATTTATCAACCTTTCACTCACAGAAAACCCAACCTCCACTGTATCTGTAAGACCTTGCAGAACATTAAGTCAAGATGTACTGGGTTTTGTCACGGCTGAAAAAAGCACAGTGGTCAGTATGGTGTGTTTAGGTGCATGAGTCTCCCTGCTGACCTCACCAACACAGATGAGGCAGTTCTCAAAGAGAATTAGCATCTGTTGGCAACTGGCTGTTACTTTAAAAACATGGGTGAATCTTCAGTACCAGGATTTTCTTCCCTCCCATAGTAACAAATGTAAATTATTTGGTGCATCCCCAAAATAACAATTTCTCGTATCAAACCTCATACATTGCTACAATTTGATATTCTTACACATGCACATTTATGAGAATATTTGCACACATTTCAGAAATATGAAATCTTTGTAAAGTTACATGGATTTTATGACTAACTTGGGAAAGGTTAATAACTTCCCAAATGGAAAAGTTATCAGCAAGTTAGGTTTGTGCTCACAAATATGCTGGCCTTTGAGCGGTGATGCAGATGTCTCACAAAAATATGTTCCTATGTTAAGAAATAAAAAAACCTCATGATCTACAGTCCAGGGTCATGCTACAATTCTAGCATATGGCAATGAGTCAAAAATTTTCAGCTTTACTCATTTAAAGGATATTTCAATTGCCCTCATTACCACTGACCTTTTGCTAACACAGGGCACTGACCTGAGCTAGGGTTGCATAATCTCCTGCCACAGAAAACTGCTGCTGCAAAGCCAAAGAATATTTGAGATACCTGATGTAACAAAAAGATAACCAATGGCACATGTATTCTTTCCAGGCATGGTTTATTGAAAACACACCAAATTGTTATCCTACATACCTGGTTTCTAACAAGCATTCTACTTGTCTGCATTATGGAAAGATCCTATAATAATAATACATTCTGTCACGGTAACATTTGTTCTATGAAAAGCATAGTCCACCTTTTTTTTCCTCTTCATACTTGTAAAATCAAACCATTCTAAGTGTTTCAGTTTATAGTACAGTGTAAATACAATGCAAAATCCCACCAGTCTAAACTACAGAGAGAATGTTGAGCAGTATTACAGAAAACACACTGTTGATTTTTTTTAATTCTCCTACCATGAAAATTTTAAGGCACATGATAGTTACAAACACATTAGCTACTAATTACCAGTAAGCTTCTTAGTCTAGTTATTTTTTCTGAACAATAAGAACCAGATTGACAGGCCTTGTAGTATCTGCACTATCTTCCTCCTCACCTTGGACTTCAGATCATCCTACCCTGATGTCAAACTTAGGACAGAAAACAAATGCTTGTAATACCTTCTCCTTAATTACACTAGATTAGTTACTGTACCAATAAATCAGAATTTCTCTGTCAAAGATAAACACCAGATTTTAGGGGCATCAAAACAAAGGAACTTTGCTGGAAACTATGCCTATAAAAACACCCTCAGAAACTGCAAGAGCACAACTCCACCCCAACAGCACAGACACGCTGGCTGAAGGTATTGGCACACTGTAGGTTTCACTGAGCAGGCAGTCACACAGCATCAGGGGCTATAACCACTCTGCTGTGCCCATTTGGCTTCTGAAGCTTTGCTTACTCGAGTTTGACATGTGCGCCTCTCTCACAGGTAGCTGAGCCTGTGCTCAACTTTAAGGCAGGTAACAGAAGGTAACTCACCACCTTCAGTCTCATGGAACTGCTCTAGGAGTGAAAACTGCTTTTCCTAGCACAAGCCTTGCTAGAAAGCATTACTAAAAACTGCTCCTCAGAGCTGGCATGAACTTATGAACCTGCTGCAACAAACGTGCCATCCCTGCTTTCTTCATGTGTCACTGACAGCAGGTCAGTCCCTAGTCCAAAAGTCAGTCCCTTCTGTGACAACTTGGCAACAGAGAATGATTTGCTCTCCTGATACAGGCACATTCAGAACTCGTGGGTCTGAGTGCACCAGAGGAGACTGGGAAAGGCAGGTTGTGTGCCCAGAAGACACTGAAGATGAGGCTGCCAAGCTGTTCTCCGGGGAGCATTTCAACCTGACAACACATCTTGAGTTGCACTTATCGCTAAATTGCTACTTAATACCAAGAAGAAACAAACTGTCCTAAAGCCTTGGCTTTCTGCTCTCCTCCTCAGATTCTGCAGGCAGACCGACCAACTTGGGAAGCTGTAAGCACAAGCACAATTGCTCACACACTCAACAACCAAACTTGATGCTTCTCCAGGGGAGACGACATACCATGTTGGGCTTTTTTAAACCTCCACAGCTTAATGAAGGTGCTTGTTCTGCAATAATCATGTACCATCAGAAGTCTTCTTCTCCTTCTATCAGCCCTGACTGGGCCATCAAATTTCTTCCTCCTCTTTAGCAGGAGCCTTGCAACACCATTGGTTCCTTCCACAACCATCCCTCCCCACTAGAATTTCCACAGAAAATCTCTTCTACCCCAACCCTTTGCAGGTAGATTCCCTCCTGTTTTCACAGTGGAGCCAACAGGAGAAGAGGAGGTCACACACCTGAGCCCTAAAAAGCACTGCCTGCTTTTTAGCAGGAGACTCTAGACCCTACTGCAGCTTTAATTACACACATTGCCGCTTTCCCTTCTTTACATACAGTCCCTGCTGCCAAAATACAACAATTACGGGTTCATCCACCCACATCCCAAAACAGCTCCAACAGCCAGTCACACTTGTGCCAACAAGGGGAGAGGTGAGGAGGACAGGTATGGGCACACATCCCACCTATGAGCTTCTGGCCACAGACAAAAAGGACATTAAATCACCAGACCTGGTTCCAGGTATCCTATTTTGGACCTCAGACAGTGGGCTGCTCATACAGGTGATAGTCTCACGTGCTAGTCACCCCCCAGTCCATTCATCTTCATCAACATCCAAACAAGTTTGTTGAGAAGGAATAAAACCACACAGTAACGCAGAGGATGGGTTATTGCTACATACTTGGGAACTAGTTGTCATTGTAAGGCGTGGGTTAGACATGTGATTCTCAGGGGAAGCCTTGGCCCATCGACTTGGTCTCCGACTTGACACACCACCTTTGCTTTTCTGCAGCAATAAGCCATGTTGTCAGCTCACAACTCTGCTGGCTGCCGTAACACTTACCCCAGGAAAACAAAGAACAGTTTGCTACAATGACCTGGGCAGCCAGTGCCATCTAACCTGACAGGGAGGGTTGTTATGGCAGGGTGCAGTGTAAATACAAAAAAGACTTTTGGGCGAAGTGGGATGGGATCTGAATTTGCTTAGAAACTACTCCTTAGTGTTTTCAGCCCACTAATGACAGAGATCAAAGTACGCTCCAATCCAGATTTTGAGGGTTCCCGTAGTGTCCTACTAAGAGCCATGGGATATCTGGGATAGGAGGTCATGACCGTAATTGGCCCCAGTCACTTCACTTCCCACTTCCTGCAGTTTTTTCTGTTAACCTCTTGCTGGCTTTGAAGTATCTGTACAATAACTAAACCACAAAGTCTTAGCAGAGACTCCTTTCAACAGTCAGGTCTTTATTTTAAGTGAACGTTTGCTCAGACTCCTTTGGTAAATATATGGTTTGAAGTAGATCAGGGACAGACTGACAGCACGGCCCTTCTCTTACACTGTTCTAATCAGCTACAAAGCAGGTTCCATTGCTAATTACTGAACGTTTTTAAAAAAATCCTTTCATATACAAAAAGAATACACCAAGTACATAACCAAAAGTGATATAAAACTCTTCTGTGTAGCTTGGTTAAAAGGGTCTCCGCGTATTGGCAGAACAAGTATGAAAAGAGCACCATTGATATAATATACAGTCAGACGATGTATCTGGTTGCATTGCCACACTTTATGTCTACACAGAGAGACACTGCCCCAACACAGGCAGTCACAACTGCCTCTCTTTGCTTCCCTTGATCCACTGAGCATCTTTGGCCCGACAGGACTCTCATGCAGGTGAAAATAGGAATCTTTGCTAACTTGATTTGCTCCAAGCAACTTCACCTTCCCCAGGATCCAGAAGTGACCACTGCAACATACGTGGAAGATGAGGGTCAAAAAGGGAGAGTGCGAAGGAGCACACGTATCATCCAAATCACTGACAGCTTCTGGCATCAGTCTTTTTCCCTGAATCAACAAATGCTTCCCTCTCCTGCAAACTACTTTACATGGTTTTGTTAACCTATCCTCTGCACAACAATATATATATATAGATATATAGACTTTTTTATTTATTTATATATATGTATTCATGTCAAATTTTTAATATACTCAAGAAGATACAAAGCTCTTGGTACTTGCTTTTTTTTTTTAAGAAGTTTTTAAATCTTTTTTTACAAAAAATGTAGATGTTTACTATTACAGTAACATTTTGGGGGAGGTGAGGTTGTTGGGTATTTCCCCTTTGAAATTAGAAAAAAAACGGCAGGCACTGAAAACTGCAACTGATGTTTGTTGGACTCAAAAATGTGCTTTCCAGTCACACCGTTTTAGGAGCTTCTTTAAAATTAAATGTGGCAATCAAAGAACAGTGGCAACCAAGTAAATAAATTCAGCAAAAGTCCTCTCATGCTACTAGTGAGACTTTTGCTTCCCATTCCCATCTGCTGCCCTCCCTTGACCAATGCCTGGAGAAAATCAGTGATCTGAAGTCATTTAGTTCATGGCATTTCCAGATACCACATAAGCAAAGTATGTTCTCTTGAGGTAAACATTCCCCTACACAAAGCAGGCCTTGGCATCCTGGAGGGGAGCCGCTCCACACGGGGGATTTTCAGGCCAAATGAAATATGTAGTCTCAAAACAAAAGAAAAAAAAAAAAAACAGAAATCACGGTGATGATTTAAAAAATGCCAAGCCAGTTCCCTTTGTGGCATTTTTCATCAGGATCTATAACCCAAAGCAAACATGGATCCAACAGAGAAAAATTTACCATCAAAAGTACATGATAGATCCATCTAAAATTTGTAACACCTTCAAAATAAGACATTCTACAAAAAAAGCTCCTATTTTCTTCCAGTGTCTAAAGAGCTATGGCAAAAGTAGTTGTTAATCATCATCGATGCAACAGTGGTACATTTAACATGTAAAAGCTCCTTATTGCAATCTTTGAGAACATGAAAATAAAAAGCCAGCCAACTCCATTTCTCAGCACAGATTTCTGAACCAGGGACACTGAAACCTTCCATAAACTGCTTTTTCAATACGTGGAAATAAAAACAGAGACATTACAGAATTCAAAAGGCAGAAGTATTGTACACCAGATTATAATGATAATATAGCACTGTGATTGATATAGCTTACTCTAAAAGCAGATTATACAGCTTGCATCAATTTTGTCATCCACTCTCCAGTTCATTTGACTAGCGTTTAATAGTTTTTGTTCTGCATTTTCTCCCTTCATTGAAATCCAATAAACCCACTCAACACTCCTGCACTTTCTGTGGAAATGATAAAGGAAACCTAAACATTTTTCGAAAAGCCTTCAAAAACGTTAAAGAGTCACCGTCCAGAAGAAATCCCCCAAAAGAGAAAAAACCCAAAACAACGAGCCCCAAACCAGAAAAGTGCTATCATCTCCATGGCTACACCTACGATATTATTTCAAATACTCTGCAGTTCCTCTCTCCCTGTGAAGCTCTGTCGCCTTCGCTGCCGCATGACCTTCACTCCTCACACTTGGCACCATCCGCACACAGGAGTCACCTAAGAATGCAGCCAGCCTCGTGGAAGGTTGGATTCTCTTTTCTTGCTTGCTTTCTTCTTGCAGGAGCGGGAGGGAGGGAGGGGGAGGCGGTGGCTATTTCTGGCGGGAATGTAACTGAGTTAAAAAGCAAACTGTCTGGCTGTAAGGCATGGTGCTCCGGGTTGGCAATGGCAGTCAGGGGGCTTTTCTCCCCACACCCTCTTGGAACCTGCAGCCTGGTCAGTGATGCAGCGCCCTCCGAATCTGAATGGCAGTGGTGACTGATGAGATCCTCTGTGTTGATTCAATGTTTGTTTCTCCCCCTCAATTAAAAAAAATGTGGTTGGACTTTAGCCCTGCAAAATAAATTCAAAGTTGATTAATGCCAGTCAGTAACATGGCCTTGGTGATCTCCATCACCTCGCGGTATGACAGTGACTGGAGATCCCAACCTATCCCCAATGCATGGGTTGCTCGAAGGGTTTGTCTGGGAGAAAATGAGCACACACTTTGTTTTGCAATGTCAGGACCCCAGCTATAAGGCTTTACTGCTCAGAGGGGAGGGCAGGAGTGAAGCAGGCACTTCACACACCCATTTATCTCAGCCCTTTGCTTCAGCCAACAGGCCCCATCATGCTGAGCTGACCAGCCATGGGAACCCAACAGTGCAGGGTCTGCTCTGGCTATAGGAGCATCACCTCACCAAGCTCAAAAGCCTACTCTGGGCAGGTGCAGAAACAGCCTGCAAACACTTAAGTGTTTATACTAGACTGAAAAGAAGTAGTGGGAAAAAAATATCCAACATCACCACCCAAAAACATGCAGGAGTTGTCTCTCCCACTAATGTAAGGGATTTCTGCGGATGATGACTCATTATTTGGAATTTGGGGCTTTAAAGGTCTGTTGTCCACTCCTATGGGAAAGTTCCTCAGTGCCTTCATGACAGTCACTAAAATTTTCCTTTAGTCATAGCCAGGGGCACCAACACCTGCTGTTCCAAACATAGCATGGAGTGTCAGAAGGTATCACTGGGGTAACTCTAGCAAGGCAGCAGGAGACAGATTAGCAGTGGCAGGAGCGAAGAAAGGCCAGTGACATTACTGAGGAACTTGGCACGTGGCAAAGGCAGACAACTAGAAAGCAACAAAAAGGCACCTTTATTTAGTGACAAAAGGAAAAATAACCCCAAAACTGAGAAGTGGGAGTTGTAGGTCACTGTTTATTGTGTAACCAAAATTATCTCTCCTTGCAAAGTAACTTGTGTACAGTCAGCAGCTTTCCTGCAGATGGGCAGGGCTGTGTAATTCATGGGAACCTCAGGGGACATCCAGAAATAGTCAAGGATATGCTTTTCCTTAAGTCTTCAGCTAATCCTTATAATGAGCATAGAGGGGGGAAAAAAATGGTTGGAAGCAGGAACACACTACTCAAATTCATTCCCATGGCCTAGGAGCAGAAATATTTCACATTTCAGCTGACAACCAATCATTCACAATACTAATTTTCTGCCTGCTGACTTGACAGGTTATTTCTTAATCAAACAGTGGTGTTTGATTGCATTTCATTAAAGATACACTGAATAATACAAACACCACTCTTTTTTCCAAACACATTTTCATTTATCTGAAAGGACTCAGTTAGCAGCTAGACTTGAAGAGATTCCACAGTGATACAGATCATGCACGAGAGAAGTTAATCACTAGCCCCAATTACCATTAAAAGGACCTACCATGCATGCAAATTAGACCCAGGAGTCAACAGGCTGGGGTTTAATGTCACGGGCATCCACCAGATTCACCGAAGCCCTGTTACTCCTGTTAATGTTTTTCCTATTTGTGTCATTCTGCAGCACAGGGTGAGGAGTTAAAGCAAAACAGAGCGGATTAATCAAACAAAACCACCAAACAAGTCAGCTTAAAGTAGCACAAGGGAAAATTAGTGGTAGAGAAAAGAAACAAGATCAGCGAAGGCACAATACTGACAAAAGCATCTGCAACAGCCAAAAGACTGCACTTCCCTGCCATTGTTACTCAGGGTTCCCAGCCTCCCTTGAGTCTCAGAGCCGTGGTTATCACACAGCTCACAGACCATGAGACCCCCACAGACACATTTCTGTTTCACAGCACAGGGAGAAGGATGAGCAGCAGCTGCTCAGCGCTGCTGAAGTGAGGACAGGGCCATGCACATCTTTGATGTGCACAACAGCCTGAATTATAGATCCCCTCAGGTCCTTAGACCTGAGACCTTAGAGACAGCACAGACTGTGGGTTACACACTGTCAAGGTGAAATGTTTTTTCTCTCTTTCCCATAAACTCAAGTTTTGCTTCGGTCACACACTGGAGTTAGGGCTGCTTGATGTTATTTTGAGGGTTGTACTGAACTACTTTAATGAATTTTGAGTGGCAAAAATAACAAGCACTTTTTAATTTTCCTGCTTTAGCAAGGCATTTTCTGCCAAGCTCCTATTCTCAACATTCTTGTATCACTTACTGTATCCATTCCTGCTGCATCCTTGTAAAACATACTGTAACTGTGAGGAGGGAACTAGAAAGTTTATTTTGTTTATGTTGGCTCAAGTAGGGCCACCTCTTGCCAACTGGAGCAGGGGAGCATCACACTGCACGACTTGAGTAATCCAACTTCAAAAATGTCCAACCAGACCAAAGCCATTCTCAAGGGTGTTCCTTCATGGAAAGGCAGGACACAGCAGGAAATGCCTGACCAGGCAAGTTCATAGAGACAGGCTGGTGCAGCAGGACATCATTCCATTGATCATGAATTAGGAAATTTTTTTCCAAATCATGTTTTGATTTCCCTTGTTCAGTCATGGGGGGTTTTCCTTTCAACTGGCTAAAGTTCAATTCTTTCCACTCAGCACAAATCACCTGGATTTTCTGATATTATCAACAATATGCTGGTTATTAAGGACAGCCTTCTACAGACTAACAAGTGTTTCCTACCACTGACTCTTCTTTCAATGAATTCTCCTCTTCCTTCTTGAAATTACTTCCCCAGGGGAAAACTCAAGCTTGTTCTGAGGTGAGGAAGAACTAGTCCCCATAGCACTAACAGACTTTTTAAAAGGCCACTGAAAAGGCACAACAACACAACAGAAATTACACAGAGCCCACTGAGCTACATTTGCACACAACCTACAATACAAAAAGCTGCGTGAAGTAATTTTTTTAAATGAAAAAGTTGTCTAAATTTGTTTTTAGAAGGCACACAGAGAACTCTGCATGTCTCTCCTTGCCTCTCTGTCTCCTTGGTCCATGCCCATAGTCAACCAGGACTGTGAATGAGTGTTGCAGAAAGGAGCACTGTTCACCACACTGATGGACACGGACACACAAGATCACATCTACTTCTTGTGGTGAAAACAATAAAGCAGCATTGACAGTCTGAACAGACTACTGCCAGAACAAAGTTCAAGCACAGGTACACACTTTAGGGCCAGGGAGCGCTGCCTGGACCAGGGTGACAGAACAAACGCTTTCTACTTTTACAAACTCATCCATTAGAAGAATACAGCGATTGCCTGCATTTGCTCCTGCACTGGAAAACAGCATTTTGTTTTTATTTTTAGTTAGCCAAGTGCTAAATTTTGTATTTATTACAAAATAATGCCCTTATGTGACTGAAAACCCGAAAAAGGCACTTTAGAGACCCTGGGGTGAGTAGCTAGAGAGTGTTTTTTGCTGAAGGCACCAGACTTTTTTCTTTTAAAGGCACTAACTATCATGCAGCAGTAAGAGGAAGCTCACTTTTAAAGGTTCCTTCTCCGAGGCATCGCCTGTGCTATCACTGGCCTTGTACTTGCGCTCCTTGTCCCGGTGATCGATGGTGGAGTATCCATCTGAGGAGAAGAAACACCACAGTCAGGCATGAAGCACAAACAAGAGCAGAAACTGTGCTGATGCAAGCAGAATTCTTCAGCTAAGAAACAGGAAAACAAACCATCACAACCCAAAGATGCTGGCAGCCTGCTTCTCACGTGCTCCAGCTCAGCTCTGAAATTTCATTTTTGCCAGCTGAAAACAAAACAGAGGCACCCTCTTTTTACAGGACTGCCAGATGCTGGCACTCATTAGCAAGCAGCACTGTTTTCATCCCAGCCTGCTGCACTTTTTAGCGTGCCCAAGGAAAGCAGCAAGTTGTCATCTCATGCCCTGTGGCTAATGAGCTCCAAATTCAGCCCAAATCCTGGGTTCCTTGCTTAGCAGCCTGATTAATTGGCTGTGTTCATTCCCTGAATGCTCTGCAGCATGTTCCCACTCTTCCTGAGCCTGACTACTAGCAGGACATGAAAATGATTTGGAAGAGTCCCCATCAGTGCACTGAGAAAAAGGGCCTGTGAGTTAGGAAAGATCTCAATGCAAACCCTGCTGTGCTTGGGCTGCCTTTCATTGTGAAGTAGCACCTGTTGGCGCCTCTTCTCCTAACAAATAAGGAAGAGCATGAAAGCTTGATGAACACAAGGAACAAAAGTGCGAGAGGGTTTTATAAAGAAATGGCTCTAATTATTTCAGAACCTTTGCTTTGACTCATTGTCAGTCAACGCAAAACAATTTATTTTCATGATGCATCCAATTTCCTTCGTTATCAGAGACAAATAGATCCTCACCTGCTCTGCTTTGACAGCATTGTAATCTAGAGTAAATGACACCCAAATTTATAGCTCCCTGTAGGCTTTTGTTTTCCCCCAGGTAATTGAGGGATCATTAATGTTTTCTTGTCCTGACAAAATGGGTTTTTAGAATACCACAAAAAGGTTTTAAATAAAACTATCAAAATGCTCCTCTCTCAGTTTATTACTTGCCTGCAACAGCTCATTAAGAAAAAGTGAGTGATGTTTTTAATGGGGTTCCTGTGGCATAAAGTGGCACTGTTTGCCCTCATGACAACTGCACACGAAGCCAGAGTGACTTGTACCAAATACCACTGCAGAGCTGGCCATGGCCATGGCAGACTGAAAAGAGCTGCAGTCCTCCTACATACTTCAAACCAAAGTGCTCCCAGATCTGCAGCAACCACCTGAAGCAGCAAATATTTACGGCATCCCAGGCAGTAACAGATTATCTAACCATGCTGCCTAAAAATAACTAAAGAATTCTGGAGTTACTTGTGTAGTACATAGGGTATAAAGCATGAAAATAGTTGCTACACAGCACTTAACTTACAGTTACTTGTTGACAATGATGCCTGACATTCTTGGCTAATCCTTTTGAACAAAAAAAGAAAAAAAAAACCAGCTGCACCCAGATACCCACCCAGCACTTGTGGAGGAACCCATGACCAATAATTCTCTTTCAAATGACACCAATGAACTCTGCTAGTAAGTCATGGTCCAATTTAAGGATTTATCATTTATTTAGGACTAAATAGCTCATATATGTATTGAATGATGGAAACATGGTGACTCCCCCCTAGAAACAAACTCACAGCAACTAAGTGGTAGTTTTTCACAATCTCATGTTAATTACACTCACAAGGATGTAATGGATCATTTTGCATTTCTGTAGTGCCATCATCATCGTGAGTGATCCACAACCATTTTTAAAAGGAATTGCCAAGATACAAAGGAACATTTAATCTTCCCCCAGAAAGCAACAGCCACTAAGTGAAGGATGGCAGCTGTGATACTTCCCAAGGAGGAAGGTCTTTATTGTCACTAAAAAATTAAAAAAACCCATGGGACACAGCAGCAAGAGGAAGATCAAGCTTTTGCACAGTGGTGGTAATCTAACAATAAAAAGCAGTCAAGAACTTTGCTCTTCGTATCTAAGTTCCAACATGTTCTGCAATTCATCCTGCTGCTGTGTGGTCTGCAAGCACATCAGCACGAGTTGGTTATGTGTTTCCAAAATCCACACGCTGTGCTATGACTCTGTCAAGATAAGCAGCAGCAGAGATGGAAGTTCATGATTTGATCTAATAAAATGAGAAATATCTTGACGGAGACTGCATCAGAGAAGCAATACCTCAGTGCCCTGAGGACCACAGCTCTGAAAAGAAATTAGAAATGCTGCTTCTCCCATGTTTCAAATTCATTCCAAGAAGTGATCAGAATGAACTGCTCCTGTGGCATAAAAATGATCTATACAGGTCTTGCTGCTCCAAGGTGTAAGTGCACTATTCTGAGTTCATACGATCCCATGTATAAACAGAAGTCCCATTCTTGGCTTGTTTACTCCTCTCAACATTTTGCTTTTTGTCTCCTTCATTGTTTCACTATCTCCCATTCACTGTATATTTTTATCTGCATATTTTTACATCATCACAAATTACACGACCAAATAAACACCTGCCAGTGTCAGTCCATCTGTGCCATTATGCAGCTCTCAATTCGAAAAGATCAAACCTCCAGATCCATCAAAAAAGAGGAATAAAAAGTTATGCCTGAAGATGGGCATGGAGAACAGGGGCATCTGAGCCATGTGTCTCTGGTCTGAACAGTTTCAGCTCCAAGGTGCTTCTGTCTGAGTGACTGTAAGTTAACTGAGGTGCAGATACAGTTTTACAGAACGCCAACCTCAGCACGGCATGGAAATCACAGCTCTGCTGCCTCTGCAGACAGCTCGGGGTCACAGCTGCCCCCTGGCAGCACCTGACACTGAGCACTGATGATCTCCAGACTACTGGGACACAGCCACTTGCCTGGAGCTGAGAGTGCCTGACCTGTGCATCCCACAGTAACTCAAAATACGTGTTTGTTTCCATCTCCCAGCATATCCACACTCTACCCAGGCCCTGCCATTGCTCCAGTCAACAGGAATCTGACTGGTCTAGTACTGCCAGCTGGTGGGGAATGTATCTTTCTGCCTTCCTCACGACACTGACAGTGAATTCATTTCCTTTGTAGGGAAGGATGACCCCCACAGCACTAGAAACACACTGAGACACCAGTATCCATTTTCTTTGTGATCCTGAAAAAGAGCCAACATGAGTTAACAGTAAAGGCCCAGGAACCAGGACAGCTGAACTCTGATGGGAAGAGGCAGGAGATCAGTGGCAGACAGATGGTGACATTCTGCAACCATCAGTCCTGGACACTGCAGGGGAGCAGGATGGACACGGGGCTGGAAGGGCGTGGCTGATGGATGGGTACCACTAACTTGAATGTGGCATGAAAATCCACGGAATTCTGCACTGGCTCTAATGTGTTTGAGACAATTATGGTTCAGTACCAAAGCAGTGCAGGAGAAAGGTTAACTGTGTAACCTGAAAGCATCTGAATTAAGTGGTCAGCACAAAGCTGGAGATAGAGGAGAATTCTTTAAAAGACAGTGAACATAAAGGAGAAAGATCTTAGAGCAAGTGAAGTCAAAAAGAAAGACAACAGAAAAACACACAACTGGACCAGGACATAGAACTTTCTGGAACAAAAAAATCAGCTGGCATGCAGGAAGATTTTCTCTGGGACTCTGTCATGCTTTCTCTTTGCAAATGTTAAGAGCAGTTGGGTCCCTCCTGGAGGCTCTGGTGTGGAGCACGTGGGGATATAACCAAACTGCTGACTGGAAGTACAAACCCGGAGGACTGCACGTTGTTGTTCTGCTCCATGTATCTGCCTGTTCACTCCAGAGTGCAAAAAGAACAGAACCTCCAGAACACAACAGTCCACAATGAACTTAAAACCAGAAAATATAGTATAGAGCAGATCCTTATGTTAGTATGCCCATGAGACAAAAACAACAGCATTTGGAAGAGCCTGAAGGAAAGAGATGAAATACTAAATTGCTATTCCAGTTCTCTGGAGTTAAAGATAGTAAACTGGAAAAATTAATTTAGTCTCTTCTCAGCTGACCTCTGAAATAGCACTAAGTTATAGTCACATAGTAACTCAAGAGCTGGAGTCAAGGAAACTTGACAGATTTCATCTTCTAAAGGTGATAAAAAGACTGGAGAAGAAAATGGCCCAGAGAATCTGCCTGATGCTCTGCATATGCTGTTAATTTGCATTTAGTTTTGTACTCAAAGCTGTACCAGTAACTTGTGAAAGCATAAGGCAACAATTAATATTAAGACTACAAGCAGCACTGCCCATTCTGCAGCACCTGCCAACACACAGCTATCCTGCCAGGCAGTCCTCTCTGAAGTTACTTTTTTCCATTGTGAGAACAAATGTTTCAGTGTTCCCTTAGGCAAAATACTTTTGGACAGTTGATTCACGGCAGGTGGCATCTCATTTTTCTAAGAATACAAAAGGTAATATATACCTGTTATTTTACTTTCTGAACCTGCCTGGCTTTCAGCTTGGCTCTAACTTGCTATTTTATTCAGCTACAATCACAAATAGCAGTATATCAACCTGTTTGATCTGGAGGCATTAATATAGGTATATTTAAATAAAGTCAATTGGAAGAAGTAAAAAATTCTCAAGAGACCATACAGCACCTTCATCTGCCTTGATAAAGAAAAAAACCCTCTACAAGTCTTACACTATAGAGGCTTATCAATCTCAAAGCACATCACTGTCAGTCAGTGGCTGTTCACAGCCTAAAGAAAAAGCCAGGCTTTTCTAGGTGCAGGTGAATGAAAAGCAAGGAGTTTCATACATACTAACTCATTTTTGGTATTACCTACACAAACGAAGGCGTAACAGATGTAACACAAGCAATACACTGAAGTAAATTTTCAACTCCTTTTTTTCCTTTCTGAATCCTCAGACTTCAGGATCTCTAACAGGGAATGCAGCTGCCTCAAGGGTCAAAGATTAGAATGAAAGCTGGGTCAGTGTATCTCCAATATAAAGTAGTGAAGAAATTTTTGTGCACACTCTACATGTGTATAAAGAAAAAAAATTACAGGGAAAAAAAAGATGACAACCAATCTTTTGTGAGGTAATGTTCTGTTTTTAAATGTCAGCTTTATCCATCTGAAATAATATCTCCTAGAGAAATAGCTGAACTTTCCTGTGAGTGACAGTGTGATCTATTGGAACAGACAGAGAGTTTGATCTATGATTGAATTTACCTGGGCCAAGTTCATCCATAGGTATCATATCACGACTCCCAGACTTCTCATTATCTATAAAACAGAAACATTGAAACCACTTGAGCTGCATTTGCTTTTCACAAGAACTGATAGTTTATCATTAGTCACAGAACCAGAGAGGTCCATAAAGTACTAAATGCAGAGATTATTGTAAAAAAAATCCATTCAGAAAGGGAAATTTGATTGAAGCTCTCCAGAGAGCACAGTCAATCCTTGTATTTTCTGCTTTAATACTGTAATATAGAACTCTCTGCAAGTGACAATAGTAACCATAATTCTGCTTTCGACTACCTCCCACTATTAACAAGCTTCTCACTGGTCTCTCCAGGACAGCAGAGAAAGAAAGTAAGTAGGGTGCAGCTTCTTAATGGTACACAACCCAGCCCAGCAGTCTGCTGAGCCAACAGAAAGCTAATCCATATTGAGAGCAACAAGTTTCTTGTCACATCAGCGAACGGACCAAAATCATCCTCTCTCTGCATCATCTGTCAGGTTTGATCAAGGACAGGGAAGGTGGAAACAGGCAGGGCAGTGTGGGGCTGTCATTTCTGCAGTAACCTGCAGTTAAACCAAATGAAGTGCACCACGAAAAACCTGCTGTCAGAAACCAGAATCAGGCTCAGAGACAAAGCAACCACAATGAAATGAAAGCTGCAGCTACAGCAGTGTTGGTATGGCTGCACCTCATGAAAAAGCACAAACAGGTTTAGCTGGAGCTTGGATAAATTAACCTGATAAAAAAAAAAAAATCCCTGCATAGTAGAGAAGAAGCTCTGCCAAAACAGGCACACTTATTTAGAAAGGAAAAGACTCCAGTACTGAGCAGGGGTAAGGTCAAGGCCCACTCCCAGGAAGATTTAACTGATAATGTTGAATACAAGTTGATGTAACAGTATCAGTAGCATATATTTAAGGGAAGGAATGCTATCCATATTCAGGTAGTAAGGACTGACCATTTTGGACTGTGGAGTAAAAGTCACCACATAAATAATGCATTTTTACCCCCTCATGCTGTAAGACAGTTGTAGCAAATCCAGAAAACAAGCAAAGCACTACAGAGTAAGTGATAATGAGCAGAACTGACCCTGACTTTTATCCACCAGAGGCAAAGTGCTGTCATCATAGCCAGACCTGCCAGCAGTACCTTTGGAACTCTTTGGAGCTGCAGAAACAGACTGCAAGGCAAAAAACACATAAATACAAACTCGCTACTCAGAGAAACTGAACAAGAAAAATAAACAAACCAAGAGTATGGGGAGAGATTATGGAATGCTGCTAAGCCCCCCTTCTGTTGATAATATGGCACTGGAGTATTTTTCTATTTTCATATAGATTTGCTGGTGGAATTTTCTTCCTGTTAGCTAAATGGCAGTGTTCTTGCTCTGTAAAAGGAGCAAAACCCTTCCACATGGGAAGATGAGGAGGCTGCATGTTAAGCACAGCCCTGTGCTGTTACAGGGAATGTTTCAAATGAGACACAACTAAAACATGCTAATTCTTCATCCAGTAAAGCTGGGGCATTTAGCCTGTACGAGGTAGCAAACTTCCCAAACCTAAAGAGCTACATTTCAGAGACCACAGAAAAGCACAGCCAGCAGGTATTGCATGATGGTGGGACTGAGCAGAATACAATCCATTGTGCTATCACCTAGAAGAATAGAAGTGAAGCCTATGATCTATCAGACTGCAATGTGGGACTGAGTTAGGACAGCTTCCACTCAGGCGTTTTCAAAACAAATTTAAGATCCAGCTTTACCTGAAAGTGTGACTTGTTCCACCCATCCTTCTGAAGGGCATTTCGTAGCTCTTTGTAGCTCCAGATCATCTGAAGAATGTGAGATGCTGCTTTTGTTTCTCTGGGAGATTGGCTGATTTGCAAGATAAAATCAGAGCTTAAGTATCAAACAATGTCAAGACTATTCATATGCTGATACCTAGTACTCCATACAGCTATTATTCAGACCTATACGGTTATGGGATGTATGTGAAATCGTTCAGTGACTTCCTCTACTTATAGGTATTTGCTGTCAAAAGTAGAAATCAACAAGTTATAAACTGTGCACACTTCTGGGTTTTTCACACGTACTGCTGGACAAGCACCAAGGCCAGGGTGACTCTTCTGTCTTGTAGCTGTCATTAACAAAAAGAAGATACCATCCTGCCTGGATTTATTCAGGAAAAAAACCCAAACATGCTCCATGGTTTAGAATATTTTATAAAACAATTTGAGTCAGAAAAAAAAGCTGGTTTTGAACAGAAAATGAAATTTTATCCATTCCCTACTAAGTCCATAGACTTAGTAGGGAGCACCCCCTATGAAATAAAGGCCTAGATTTTTGGTCAGCCCTCATATTTCATAACAATACAACCCAACAAAGCTACTTCAGCTACTCTCTCAAAAGTTTGCTGAAAACACACCTACAATGTCTAACTGGCTAAACTAGACAAAAGTTTTCTATAAAGCTGTCAGAACATAGAACTCCAGAGAGAAAATTTGTCACTTCAAATTACCACCACCAGCATTTTGGCCAGAAGGATTACTGCACATCATTAACCACTTCTCTTGGAGAAAACAGATTTCATCACTGGCATTCCAGAAACAGAACACTGCCACACAAAAAAGGCCTCCCACACTAAAAACAAAGATCATGGGAGGTCACTGCAGATGCAGACTGCTAAGCGTGTACGTGGTGCTAAGATGTTTCTGAGAAGGGGAGAGCGTGTCATGACTAACGTGACTACTCAATTAACTTGCATCAAGTAAACCTATTAAAGGCGCTTTTACTTTGTATATATTAACCACTGAAATTAAAGCTCTAAAAGCTTGGGATGCTTCACAAACCAAAAGCTGCTGTTAATGGCAACATTTTCATGTTAGCAGGGAGTTCTTAAGCATTTTGCTTTCAACTGTCACTTACCTTGACTTGCTGATCGCTACCAGCTTCTGAATGCCCTGTGTCTGGATCAGAGACCTTGCATTTTCTGAGCTGTCAGTAATAATTTCATGGATAGTATTTAACACTGCAACCACTGTATCCTCTTCCAGGTTCTTTGCAGATCTCTGCTGCCTGCTGGGCAAATTTCTTACCAGCTCACCCATGGCATAACTACCTACATAGAGGGAAGAGATACCATTAGGCAGCCCTAATAATCAATTCAGCTTCCCATCCTGGATGATAAAACTCAAGGGTGTTTGCCATGTCAGAAAAAACTTTGTAATGCACAAATAATACTTTACAGGGTATTTATCATTCATTACTTTAAGGTGATTGAGAGCTGATAATAAAGACAAGTCCTTCATCATGAATGCTAAAAGGTATTGAGGAGGAGGAGGGGGGAAAGCAATCTTTATTGAGAATTTTACAGCCAGAATTTACCATATTTTGCAAAGCCTGAGGCAAAAAAAAGCATCCAGTAGCTGCTGCTAATGCCATGTATTCATGCTAATACACGCACACGGCTTACTCAACTTAGCCTTGTAATAGGCCTTCTGGGGCAAGGTGTGAAGCCATGCATTTATTAACCTTCCCCCAGCAAAAGTAAGAGTATTTCCTCCTGGGTGCAGTCAGCCTGCTCCATGTATAGTACTGGAGAAAAAACAGGGAATCTGGACTTTATCACTCCCATGTGTCTGTCTCTACCATTTGCCTGGCTACACCTCTGAGCCATTAAAAATAGAACCAGATGTATTAAGGCAAAATCCCACCTTGCTATTTGCTAGTATCAACCTCCATGATGGCCTCTAAACCTGTGACCAATATTTCCTGGCCTGACAAGGTTACAGTTTAAACAAATGCATGAGTTAAACACAGAGGCATCTACAGGAAAATGCAACTCTCAACTGAATCTTTAAAGATTCCTGCTTATGTGCAGGTGAAGGGTTATTTACCACCTTGGACAGGAGCTAGAGCACTGCTGAAGACTAACTTGAAGACTATGATGTTGTTTGGTGTCCAGCTTTTACAAGTACCACCACAAAGAAGGATGAGAAAGGAGGGAGGAAGCCAAAACCCCAAAGGTACAACTTTGGATCTCACTGCACTTCCCCAGGTTTGCTCAATGTGCCATTGGCCAGACTCCCACTACGCCTCTGCGACCACCATGTGTGACCAGGACCACAAGTCCCACTGTCAGCCAGAGCTGAGAAAGAGAAAAGAAATCTCTTAACCTACCCAACCCTCTACACAAACACCTACACAAACTCCTCCTGCAAAAATCTCCACCTGGTTTTACTCCCACACTAGAGATTTCCCTCAAACCAGGGCTTGTTTGAGTGGGCTAGAAACACATTCTGAACTGACAGCCCCCAACTCCGTGGCTACAGGGTAATCCCAGTTAGCATGGATAGAGAACAAATTTATGAGATTCCCCTGAGAAAGGACAGAAAACATGAGGTGTTTCTTGAGGTTATCCAACATTCCAACCTGGTTAGAAAAGTTCAGAAGTTACCTATCAGATCTTTATTGCGTCGATCCATGGAAAGGTTTCTCAGGGCAATGGACACAGCCCTCACGACCTTGTCCGAGTCAGACTGGAGCAGCTCCACCAGCACGGGTAACCCTCTCTCCTTCCGCACTGTTGCACGGATGTATGTGGACCACTGAGCAGGACACATGGGAGAAGAAACACCACCAAGTACTGTGAGTTCATATAACCGCCCTTTCCTCGCTCCTGGCATTTCTTTTTCCCCCCTGCAAAGCCTCGTTAGGTTGTGTGTGCTGATGCCTTGCATCGCCTTAACCCCTTGTTCCAGTGCATCAAGCACCAAGGAAGAAAGGATGTAGAAGTTTCTCCTACAGCTAAGCAGGCTGCTGGGGAAAGACGACAGAAATAAAAGGAGGGAGCATCATCCACCAGCATCTGTTCCCACAGTGGGATCCTTCTGGGTTAGGAAAAAAAGAGGTCATTTGGAAGAAACAGTAGAGCACCTAAAGCATCTGTTATCTTCTTCCTCCTCCAATTTCATGCTTTTATTCTGTTTCATGATTGATTTCCAACTAAGCTGTATTCAAGACAGCTGTGAAACACCATCCTGCTGACCCTCAGGCTGCTGATCAGTCCCACTTTGCCACGTGGTTCTAGAAACGATCCAGGCATACCTCTGAGAGAACTGCCTGATTAGTGCTGAGGATGCTTCAGAGAGGGTAAGAAAGGACACTTTGGAGTGCAGTTTCCTAAGAAATTTGACAATCCCATGATTTAAGTAATCAGGACACTAAGTTATCTAATACGAGGCTTTTCTGAATGGACAAAGCAATGGTTCAGTGATTTAAGTAGTACAACTTGCTCATGGTTCAACTGTCATCAGCTCATGACACTTCCACTATGTAAACATCACCTGTCCAGAAGAGCAAAATATCTTCACTGAGCAAATGGAAACAAATCCTTTGGCATTCCTACTTCCTTCCTTTTTGAAGGAGATGAAAATGCATAAAGTAACAGTGCACTTATAATGGGACACCATTTTGTTCTTTACTTACACAAAGGAACCAGAGAGACTGAAGAGAAGAATTACACTCACCATCCAGTTGCCAGCACTAAGATTCTGCAAAGCTCCTGCTGCAGCCTCCAGAGTGTTGAAGTTCTGACTTTCGGTGAGGATGGAGAGGTACAGTCGGACCACATCTGGTTGGTACAGTAATTCAAAGCCTGCAGTGGGGGAAGAGGAGAACAGAAGCAAGAGAAGAAGAGAAGACTATGTATAAACAAACACATAACACACCTTTAATCATATCAGAGAACAGCCAAGAGAAAGCTGCTACAGCACAGAAGAAAGGCTTCTGGCACATCCAGGACAGTTGTTGAAAATGGTGGAGATGTCAACTCATGCAGAAGATGTTCACCTGGGCTGAAGGTCCCTTTGCTTGTCTTCAGGTTGACAACTCTTTCTGAAACCCGTGCTATCTATATACTGCCTAACATGCATGTAATGACAAAGCAACAAGAGACAATTTTTGCCTGGACCAATTCTTACTTTATGTCTCTAGGGCTGCAAATTCCTCACTGCTTTTAGAAACACAAACAGCAGGGCCAAGGAGAACGAGCTACACCATCACATCAGCCACCCCCTCTGCACATCTAGGGGCTGAAAGAAAAGAGGCAAGATGTCAAAGTGACTAGAACCTCAAATTGGGACGGGGAAGGAGAAATGTAGATTCCAGATCAATATTCAGTGAAGAAATTCACCAGCTTTGTACCACACTGGGAGACTGCAACAGGGACGTCTGTTAACTACATATCCCCAGAGTCCCCCTATCAGCTTTGCAGTTTAAGCACAACAAGAATGAAAACTATTCCCAGCTTTGTCATGGGTTTCCTTCTGTGCTGCAGAGTAACTGACAGCAGCATCCGTGTCCTGACTTCCTCATCCATAGGATTAGGGTTTATCCATCTACCCACATTAAAAAGAGGATTGTAAGCAAGAACTCCATCAGTCCAAGCTCCCGCATAATTTGAAGCAATTTTTATGTATCTTTCTCCACTAAGTGTAGCATGACACAATGCACCCATGAGGGCAGAGTATGCCAAGCATCCCGTTAAAGGACTGGCCACACACACAATCTTGGTGCTGTTCAGAGTATGTGAACAAAAAACTAAACCCCCTAAAGTGTTCTGGTGAGTGCAGGAAGGCAGAAGCAACTTATGGTCAGCATAGACTCATCTGCAGTCCTGTAGCTGGTTTGGAGGCTTTTGGGGTGCTTGCACTAAGGAAGGTTTAGTAGGCATTACCTAGGAAAGGATTTCTAGAAAAACATGACATCAAAGAAAGCGTAAAGGTGTGAAGGAGCTTGGAAAAAGAGTGAATTTGAAGCTTGGTTTGGACAGAAGAATTTTTTTATTATTATTTGTACACATGAAAAGAATTTTTTTCACCTAACAAGATGCTGTCCTAGAAATGCAGCATAATTCAAAGCAAGTTTTCCACTAGCAAGACAGGAAACGTACAGACACAAATCACTTCCTCTCTTCAGTACTTTCTCTTCAAAATTTCCCATCTCTCATCTACATATTTTTCAGCACCTATCTCAAATTATCATATTTTAGACATCTCAGATCAAACCTACAAGCAAGAGAAGTGAGCAGTGCTATCCCATTGTGTGGATAACCTATAATTCTTTTTTTCCTTTGCAAAACTCTGTTGGTAAAGGCTTTCTGAAATTCAAGCCTTGATTTTAAATGTTTCTCCATATTCTTCATACTAGTTACTGATGTGGGGCTGTGTGAGCCAGGATCTCAGAACTCAGTACTTTAAACCTTGTATAACTACCCATAAATGCAGGTCACATTAATACCCTGGGCATACAAGGTGTACTTATCCCACTGAAATCAAGGAAACACACTTAACTAGCCAAGGGTTTCTTTGCTCCACACGAAAAGCCTTATCTATGCATAAGGATCCATAAGCTCCCATGTGCTGGTTCATCTTTCCATGCTCGGCCTCTCACACACATCCCAGCACGCCTGCACCCTTCTCCCGTGACTGGATGGTCAACCTGCTCCACGTCTGCGACTTGTTTAATGCCACCACATGCTACACATGACACCCCACAGATATGTGCAAGCTGCAACAGATGGCAATCCCCAAAGGCATCCTGCCAATCCATACCACTGACCTGCCTCTTCTCCCATGTCCTCTCCTTTCACTGGGATCACTGCCCTCTGTATCGAATGCTGATGAAAAACTGTCGTTACTTAATCCATGAAGCATGAGCAGTTGCACAGCTCTTCTCCATTCCTCGAATAAGTCTGATTTTCTGACTCCAATACAACCTTCATATCACCTTTTTCCCCTGTCACTTCACAAGGTGAATTGCCAATCTAAGAACTCTTCAAGAAAAAACACTGCTGATAAGCACACAGTATTCCTTTCTTGAACACTAATACTTAAAAGTCTCTTAGGATAGCCTACTGGAATTTAGACTGTGTTATCTTATAAGGAAGCTTTACTGAAATGTAAATCAGATCAGCAAAAAAAAGATGAGAAGGCAACTTCATTAACAGATAATATTCATACAGAACATTTGCTGCTCCTGTATCTAAGCTCAGACCTCTCTGTGGTTCAACACAATGCAATTGTTCAGCCAATCATCTGTTTCAAAGTGCCTACTTCCAATTTCTTAACACTTGGAAACAGCCACATGTTCATCTTGTGCTGTTATTTAAATGCAGCCTGTGACATGCTCTTTCTGTCAGCTTGTACATTCCTTTTTGGCTGGACACTCTTCCTTCGTCAGCCTCTCCTGTTCCAACCCTCTCACCTCTGCTTCCCTCCTGTGGACACAACTGCATTCCAGTCACGCACCTCCCACCAGCCCTCTTGTCATTACCTCTCTCCATGCATGAAAGCCTCTCCTTTTTTCCTACTTACTAATGTAAGAGCATCTCAAAAATGTCTTCACGTCCTCTCCTCAATAATGCACAGCATATCCTCCACCAACTATCAGTACATTCCTGCTTTGGGGTATAACTCAGTAGCCAGCTGATGAATGATTCTCACCTCACTCCACACAACCCCTCTTTCCAACCACATTTATGCCTCTGCCCCATTTGCATCTATTTTAAGCAGAATTAGGAAGTGCTATGCATCATATAGGGAACTTTGTCCTCCCTCCCGTGTCCCCTGCTCCCCTCACTGCTGCATGTCTCAGCACTGCAGCACTTCTGTCAGCCAGGATATGCCAGAGAAAGGCAGCAGGAGCTGCTAAAGTCAAGGATTAAGAATGTCCCTCATGGAAAGCTGCTCATTAGCAGGGATGAGATCCTAATAGTGAAGAAAGTTACCGCTGCACTGGAGGGTTTTCCCTCATTGACAGCAAGCTGACACTTTTCATAAGCATTAGAGTGCCTTAAAAAGAAACAAACAAGTTTTATATTTTCTCCATCTGCCTCCTGTCCTAATGAATCCAGCTCTGCTATTTATAGGATGCAATTTGTCTGAATTATTATAAATTTCCTTCCAGTGTTGCGTGGAGCCCTCCAACGTTTTTCCGTGAAGCGCTTCAAGCACGTTCCTGGAAGCACAGCTGGTCTCACCTCCATTAAGCACCTGCTTCTCTTCAAAACTGATTTCCTTAATTTCAGGATCATCTTAATTATTTTTGCAGGTAATGCTACATCTATGCAATAAGACTAACTGCTTATATCCATTTTTTAAAATGGAAATGAGAAAAAGGGGTCATTAGTGATAGATAATACATCAAACGAGAAAAACATCCACTGTTTTTTGTTTTCTTTAAAAAGCTGTTTTAATTATAGCCCAGATTTAGCACTGCCCTTCAAAAGCTAATTTTCCAGAAATAAATGAGACTTTTCCATCCGTTATGGGTTTGTGCTGAATTGCAATCTCCACTGTTTCCTTCTGGAAAAGCATAGACATAAGTAACTCACTGCTTTTTTCATTGCAGGAAACAAAGTAAACAAGTTCCCTATATTAGCTTTTGCCTTTTAGAGAAACAGAGAGAAATGCCTTGAACACTGATGTCATTGTGTCAGAAATTTTTCAATGTCCAAGCTCTCCCTCAGCCAACAGCATGGACGTGTTGCAGAGGAGCATCTTCCACGTTAGACTCATCTCAACCAACAGCTGCAGTCTCATCTGAGAAAAAGGAAGATGAGCTGCTTTGCAGCAGAGTTGTTCAAAATTGGCATATGGATTAGTTCTGTGTGAAGTTCACGCTACCAGGAGGTGGCATGTGGATTATCCTTTATTTGCCCTCAGAACAGTAACAGCACAGACAGCAATTTCAATCCTGAATGGAAAACACCTAAGGAATTAGCTGGGGCTGATTAGCCATCTCCATCTCTTCAACCTCAGTCCCTGTGCTAAGAATGATGCAGCAGTTCCTGGATTATCTCCTCCACAAAACTATTTGCTTTCATCTTGGCAAGGCTGATCCTGTGCCTATACTTAGCTACATTCTGGCAATAACATAAGATACTGCACCAGGTGCCTATCTCTGATACACTCGCTTAATCCCAAATTCAGACAACTCTCTTTGGAGCAAGGCTGCCAAATCTATTCCACTCCACCACCCATTCCATTTAGGATTTATTCCCCCCCTACAGGCACAGGAAATCACACACATGTGGATACTGGTCAGATGAGAGATCTACTGCTGCAGCAGAATATGGTGCTTCATTTTCTATCCATACAAAAACTCTGAGTTGCTGCTTAAAACAACTGGCAAATTTCGTAAGAAGCTGGAAGGGTACTGGCAACATTGCAGAAAAAACCCCAAACAACCTCTTACTCCTGGGGGGGGGGGGGAAATCACTAAAATGTACCCTGAAAGCTACTCATCCTTGAGTTTTGATTCTCATTTACTGCACTCTGTTTCATAACACAGAAGAGATGCAGCATCACCTGGACTCCTTTTGGGATGATACTACACCAAGAGATGCCCTCTATGCACAGAGCACCGAGGGGGTGACCAGGACTGGAAGCTCAGGGGCTGATGTGCTCACACTGAGCCAGCCCTGCTGTGCTGGGCAGCTCCAGAGGCTGTGACAGCAACCGGCAGATGGAGCGAGAGGAGCCCGGAATGCATCTTCCCTGCAAGGTCACTACTAACAGACTTTGCAGAGTAAGAAAGCAGCTCCCTCAGCAACCAGGAAGCCATGAGGAAAAAAAAAAAAAAAAAGGAAAGGAAAAAAAAAAGGAAAAAGAAAAGGAGCAAAGAATCATGTCACTAAAAGAAATGAACAATTAGCTTCTGCATGGAAGAAAAGCTCCACGGCCCTTGGACTCCTGCCCTCTGCTGACAACCGGCCGGTGCCTTCATCACAGCCTGTGCAGCTCAACGTTTGCTAGTTGTAAACCACAGCTCAGAATTATTTGCTACAGAAACGTTTTCAGAACATGTAAGCAGCAAATCAGTCCAGCAGTTCAACCCTCCCCTTCCAGGAACGCCTCACCCCGCAGTGTGGTTTTACAGCAGACTACATGACAAGCCCTACAGAAGGCTGGGGGAGGCAGCTGGTTACTTTTACAAAAACAGCAACCAGATCCCTAAAAAAACCCAACCCATCAGCTCCATTCCATCTGTATGCTGTGCTTCTGCACCCGGTGCACAAAGCATCTTGAATGCCAACATAAACTTGCAAGATTCTTCTAATTGAAAGGCTTAACAGCAGCGAGAACGGAGCCAGCTCCAACAGAGCCAAACGCTTGGCATAAGTGCCAGAGAATGCAGCTCGATGCAGATACATGCAGAATACTGAGTGTCACACAGCAAACTCTGTGATGCAGGAAGACAAGATAGGTGGAAAGTTCTGAACAGTCCCTGTGGCTTTCACTTCAAGGTACAGTACAAGTCAGGACAGGTATTGTGCTTACTGCAGAGATTCAATCACAAATGCAGCACCCACCACTGAGCAGGAGCTCTCAGGACAGACAGAACAGCCTTTGAATAGTATTGAAAAGAATCACCAGAACAACATGGGACACATGAGACTCAAATCAGGCTTGAGGGAATGCTTAAGAAGAGTTTTTCTATTTAGAAAATGAACACCACAGTGTGTGACCTTTCCAACTAATCTACTAAGTCACACAAAAGCTCTAAAATGATGTAAGCTCTTCCCAGCTTACCACGTATTCCCACAATGAAAGCAGCAATGGCACGCTAGTTAAAAGAGAGGCAAGCAACCCTCCACCCCAAAGGATGTAGTGGGAATGTTACCAACACTACCAAGTGTGGAGGTATGCAAAAAACCAACACGGGGAGCTAGGCTGACTGCAGGGAAGACAGAGGCAGCAAGAAAGGAAATGGGAGGGCAAGGCAGTGCAGGAGAAATAAGGATTCCTGGGAAAGCAAACTGTCTTTTGCTCTATTATTCTTTACATTTCCCAAGCTCCACGAGCTGTCATCAAAGTACCGTCTCTTAAAGAGTGTGCTTTCTAAGAGGCTGGTTATACTCCACCTCATATCCAAAGAATATGCAATTCAACAAAGAGGTGGCTCAATTAAACACAATCCATTTTGACCTTTTCTGAGTTCCAGCACTTCTGTTTTCTGTGAGCACAGTTTTTAAAGCTAATACAGTTTTCCCTTTCCAAAGCACCTGCAAGCAGTGTTTCTCCCAACAGCATTTGACAGGCTGCCCAATACAAAGTCTTTTTTCAAGCATATGCAGCTAAGTCTCTTGGCAACTGGAGATGTTCCATTAACGGCCTTCTCACTAATCAGTAGAAAAGGCTCTGGAGAACCAATACTTAATAAGGATCTGAAAGTTGCTGCAGATAACTGGAGCACTACCCAAGCTACTAGTTCAAAAGGGGAATGCACTGTTCCACAAGGCTGCTACTGAGGGGCAGGGAATCCCTGGCAGCCAGGCTGATGCAGGGCTGGGAGAGCTGCTGAAGATCTGCACCAACAGGGAGAAGAGGCACGTGGGTGAATTGCAGCACATTTAAGCATTTGTAGGTCACCTTTGGCAATGTTTTTTGTTTGGTTTTTGAGAAACACCATTGTTACAAGCAACAATGCTTTGGATCAGAGTTAACATTAAGCCCTTCGGCTGAATGATTAAAATGGAGAGTTCATGTAAATAGCTTCCTTTACTCCAGTCCCACAAGACTTGCATCTGACCTTGGGGACTCTCAGTACAGTACATGAAATGTTAACACTTGCTCTCTCGCCAGCTATTCTAATCCCATTATTTTTATTTACTTCACAGTGATAACTGAATGTATGCTCTTTTAAAAGGAACAGGACAATCATGTTATTCCAAAACCAAATCTGTTTTGAAATGTAGTTTGTATCTAAAATTCAAACACTAGATAACATTTTCTCCCTCTCTTCTCGTGCATACAGAACACACAAAGGAGTCTCTGCTTTGTGAGGTACATACCAATCACAATCCATTTAGAAGTATAGTTCCCTTTTCCCATCACCAGCTTCCCATGGTCTTTGCAAGCTCTCAGAACGCAGCCCAGGCCCTGCACTGCCTCTGCAACATCTCCAAGTAGGGCTTGGTTCAAAATCCTGGCTCACATGTGAGTGAGTAAGAAACTGATTTGTATCAAAGGCCTGCCAGCTCCGCAGGGTTTCAGTGCGGCACTGCCAGCGGTGGATCGGTGCTCCTGGCACCTGAACACTCTAAGCTAGGAGAGAACACTCTTGCCTGAAGAAACACAGTGTCTAGGATAGTCTTCCTTACTGGTTGTCCCTTACTCTTGTCTCAACCACTGCCGTGTTTTAAGACAAAAGACTGATGAGGCTTATCAGGATGGTGATCTCACTGACAGAGGATCAATATGCCAGGAAAGCAGCAATGCTCCATGTGGGCAATCTCGCCTGCTCCCTCCAGGGAAGCTCCTTCCTGAAGCTTTCTGGCTGGGCTCACAACTCTTAACAGCTGATACCAAAAGGAGCTGGGCACAGCAATGATGTGCATGGCACTGGGGACTTCTTAAACAGACAGCAATCTGGCCCATGCATACAAGATCAATATCAAGCGTGTCATTTATCATGTTATGTTTCCCTGGGAGGGAAAACCTGAATTTCCAGATGCTGCCTGCTACATCACAGGAATATTAGAACAACAGTGACAAGGTCAAACATCCATGCTTATTCTCTTTTAGATCTCAGTGCTGCTGCTGCTCCTATTGACCATGAATGCTTCTGATGTGTCTGTTCTTGTCTCTGTGAGGGTCCAGAATTACATGACTGACTGGTTTTCTTTCTCCTCTCTGAAAGGACCCAGATGGCACCGCTCGGTGACCGCTCTCAGGCCCTGAGGGGTGTCTCCTCGTGTGTGTCACCAAACAGCTCTATTTTGCCACTCCTTTTCAGCTACAGAAAGCGATTGCAAGGACTGCAAACCCACACCAGAAATGAGAGCGCTCCCAGCCCGCCTGGCTTGTCTGGCTCCTGGGGCTTGGGCCAGTGACACCAGTAGAAAATATAGAGGCTCACTAAGGTGTCAGATTATTGTCCTCAGAGCTGCAAGCACAAGCCAAGAACACATGGAGATGCCACAATAATCCAAACCCACAGCACTGCCAGAGATCACTTCTTAATTGCCAGTCTGGAAAGACACACTAACAAGCTAACACTACAGAAAGCCCCATGTGGTATAAGCAGGTGGGAAATGGACCTTTCTTCTTAATGGGGAAAAGTTTTAAATGGAGGACTCTCTAGGCTGGAACATGTTTATTCTCTGCTTTGGTAGGGCTTGAATCTGCTGCTTTTTAGAGCATATTTCAAGTCTTTTCCATTTAGTTAAGCTTCCCCAAAGGAACAAAAGAAATAGAAAGATGGCTGGCAAAGCTAATGAGGATTGGGAACTTGAGGAAAATGATTACTTTTCATATTATATAAACAAATGTGTTTTTACAACTGTACATTCATGTATTCATGCCAGAACATGTGTGTTTTCAGGGATTTCTCCTTAAACTGAGAAAACCAAAACCAGGCAAAAAATGTTTTCCTTACAATTCCCACCTACAGTGCCATAAAGCACAACACTGCTTTCTGATCACAGCTGCCATGTGATGCAGATGGAGCGACCTGAGACCCAAGACAGACTCTTTTCACTGCTGTGACTGAGGCAGATGCCAATTACCCAGCCCAACCATCAGCAAGTTTGAGCTTAGTGTATAAAATGTGTTTATTAGAGACACTGAGTGATTCCCTGAAGGAAAGCCCATAAAAAAAATTACACCACAGCTACGTCCAGTAATAAAATACAACGTGTTGCTGTTAGCATCTTATCAATACGTCCAAGAGCCTTTTAACACAAAAATGTTTCAGAACTAGAGCAATTTCTGAAAAATCAAGCGCACTGGTAAGGGACTCCTTCCTTTAACTTGTGGCTGCCTGAACCTACCATTTTCTTTCCTCTGGTCTTCTGTGAGTGTTTAACCAAGCATCATGTGTTCCAAATTGCCCTTTTTTGGCCTCAAGCCCCTGTAAAACTCGGCTTTGCAGTTCCAGATGCCAATCAGCTGCTCTGACTCCAGGAAGCTAACGAGCTTTTAGCTTCCTCCCAGCTCAGTAGTAGAAACCTGTCTGCAGAGAAAAGCTTACTGCAAAAGGAATCATGCGTTAGTCCATGGCTCCAGATGCCACTTAAACATATTTATTTTATTTAAAAGATTCTGACATTATTCAGAACTGTTTATATATTGAACAGCTTAATAAAATTTCTGCCATAAAATGCCACCAAGTGGGGAAGCACAGCAAAGGGAAGAAACAGTACAGTGGACAGCTGCACAGCAAAATAAAAAAACCTACATGGTAATACTTATTTAGATGAATCACAGAATCACTAGGTTGGAAGAGGCCTCCAAGATCATCTAGTCCAACCCTTACCCTAGAACCTCAAATAGCCACACACCCTCAGAGCTATGCAAGAAAGGTGGAAAAACCACAGAAAACACTCTCTTAGCTCTGCAGACCTCGTAAGTTTTCCTGTCTCCAAGTGAGTGTATGAAAGGCACCGAATCATGAGGCTGGGTATGGTCGTACCAAGTGCCTTCCCCTCCTACAGGGCTGGGAGTGACTACAGCAAGTGACCAGTGCTTTGCCTGGATGCAGAGCCACACTCCTCCAGACCTCCATGGACACTGCTTCCCTCCACCAGGCCTGTGGTGAGCCAGGGTGTGGGAGGACACAGCACCTTCTGCAGTCAGCCCTTCTCTGCTGTCATGCACTGGGGCGCTGGCACTAAAACTAACCAGCAAGGCAAAACCAAATCCTCCATCACTTGGCAATTTACAGAAACAGGAGCGCTTTGTCAGGTGTGGGAGCACGGGGGTTCCCACTGACTGCACTTGCAAACACTCCTGCTGCAGAGGGACCTCCTGCTCTGGTTTGGGAGCCCACACGGTCCTGACAAGCGTTTGGACAGATCAGCAGCGGGCGCTGCTCAGAGCTGCGACAGACAAGGATCGAGGCAGCACTGCCACTCGGGCTGGCAACTGTCAGGTTCTCCCCCTCACAGCTTGTCTCAGTTTTATCTTCAGTGCTAAGGGAAAAACAACTTCAAGAAAAAACTCAAATCTTTCAGAGCTCACGTACACTGAACTCTGCGCAGAAGCCAATTTGAAAGCTTCTTTCTGGGTTGCTCATGCTTCTACCAAGTCTTCTTATACTTCCACTTCCCATCATAACTTTATATAAAGTCTCATAAATGGTCATAAGCCATTACACAGGTAGTTGGTTATTCATATCAATTCAGCTGCTTGTTAGAAGCCTGTCTGCTTAAGGCAGTGAAGGGCTGCAGAACTTCACAGCTTGAATTCCTCAAATAAGGAGGAAGAATAAATCTATTCTCCAGTGGATCTACCCTCACAGAAACATCAAACATCTCCAAATACATCCCAGTAAGAAGGAAATATGTGGATATAAACAACTCATCTTTTTCTGGGTAAAGCTTATCACAAATCCAAACAGGGCAGAAGCCAGCAGGTCCAGTCTTAGCCTGCAGAAATGAAAGGTCAGTGGCTCCTAATCACTGGGACTGGGACTGAAGTCTGTTTGGTTCATTACACGAGAAGTCCTGTAATCTTGCCTTTATAAGCAACTGCCATATGGAAAGACTCCCTCACTTTAATAAATAATTTATTATACGCCAACCCAAACACTTCCTCCTGTTTGTGTCCTGAAATTGCTAATTAGTTCCTGCTACAGCTTCCAAAGTCAAAAATGTGTTTTAGTTCCTCTCTCCATTTCATGAAAGCTGCCTCATGCACCCAAAGGCAGCCCAGTGCCTCTAATCTGTCTCAATTACAGTCACTACGCTGCTGTCAGGAAAGTTATCTCCCAAGGATCCAAGAAAAAGAATTTAATGTTTTCAATGTCAAATAAATGTCAGGCCAGAGTGGAAGCAGCATGAACAGGTTTTCTTCAACTTCTCTAACAAAAATTGGACCTTGCAGCCCAGTTTTTTAAAGTACAGTATTTGGGGTACTTAATTTTCATGGATTTCAGTGTAAGCTAGAAACCTTAATGCCTTCAAGAACGGAGATTCGGCACCCATTCTCAAAGCACCATATCCAGGCAGGGACTACAGACAATGTGAAGCAAGAGAAAGTGCTGCTGCTCCTCCCTCATTTGAACTGGGACACAATGGACACATCACATTCAAGGTGTGAATGGATACTCTCCTTCCTGCAAACCATTCTCTGGAGCTTTCTGGAAAACCAGGGAAGCTTCTATTAAATGTACATCTACCTGCTGTTTGATGCACTGCCTGAATATTGGGATAATCACAGGCAGAACCAACACAAAACCAGCTCTGCCTATAGAATTAAAGGTTTTCTGGAAACATGGATCTTGCTATAAAACTTAAATTTGGGCGAGTATGTGAGATAAGACAACGTGATATGGAGAGAAGTAGCTCCCTGAAGCCTTAGCTGGCCAAATACACACACATATTACAAATAAATCTATTTGTGAATTAAAGAGAAGAAGAGATTGGGGCCCCAGTGTGTAGCAATGAATGAGAGACTCAGCTGAAATGAATAGAGGGAGCACAAAGTCCTTTCCAAGAGGCAAAGGGGAACATTACACAGCATTCCACTGCAGTCTGGCCTCATCTTCACCATCCTACAGCAACAGCCTACATTCACAACCCATGGAAAATCATAAGAGAAATTTTACAACAAAGCCACAGCAGCCACTACCTTAAATCAACTCTGGCAGCCTTTCTGAAACGACTTCATCGCTGTTAAAATAGTGAAAAGAACCCTACCCCAAGAGCCACTTTGTGTAGGACAGTTTTCAACATCAATGCAGCTTTCTTATGGTAATATTATGCAATTAGACATTGAGCTTAAAACTACCTATGTAAAGATTCTAAGCAGAAGCTGACATTTACTGTGGAGGTTGTTCATGCCTATAGAAAACTCTGAAAAGGTCAGTATAAATGCAAATAAGGTGAGATACTGCCTCAAGAGTATAGAAATCTCCATCGTGTTACAGCCTATACTCATTTCTAATCATTCCAACATGCAAGGCAGCGTCATCAATGCCCTGATAGCTTCTCATGAGCCATCTGACTCCAGAGCTGGATCTAGAAATAGGTCTCCAGATTTCAGTGAGATCACTGGCACTAAATTCTAGTGTTTTAGGGAAACTGGGATCCAGACACAAGGAAAACTGCCAATAGAGTTTAATTCAATGGGTTTGGTCTTGGCACTGCATTCAGCGAGAAGGTATGTTGGATTTGGAAGGCACGTGCTTGTTAGATCTTAAGAAGCAAAAGCTTGGAGAACTGTCCAAATCTAAGTCACACATGCCTTTACCAAGTCTTAAATTTTGGACACTAGCAGTAACCAGAAGCACTTTCCTGAAAGCACCACTTGTGTAATTGAATAAATGAGATTAGATCTCATGCTCCTAACACCCTCAGTTTCTCATTCCTTGAGAAATTCCAAACACACTCCACTGCATGTAACACCTCAGTCATCCTTTGTATTTCTTCTCTCTCCTCTCACCCATCTGCAAGTTGCCTTGTGTGCTCTCATGTTTTATAACTCAATGGGAAAAGTATCCCCAAAACGGGAGTGGGAAACCTGCATCTTCAAGGAATGCAGACCTTCAGTTTCCTACGTTTTTAAGGGTCACTGGGGACACTCCAGTTAAGGCAGATTCTTTCTCTAGACTTTAACTCTTGTCCCCTCATACTATGAATGAGTCTTTGGAGATGTTTTTCTTGCTCGTTAAACTCTCAGCAGGACAAGATGCAACTATATGCTCAATCATGATTACAGATTTGCTGGTTGTGGTTTTAGAGGTCTCAAAACAAAACTCCTTAGATTACAACAGAATCACAGAATATACTAAGCTCGAAGGGACCCACAAGGATCATCAAGTCCAACTCCAGACCCTGCACAGGACCATCCCCAACAGTCACACCATATGCCTGAGAGTGTAATCCAAATGCTTTTTGAACTCTGCCAGCCTTGGTGCTGTGACTACTTCCCTGGGAAGCCTGTTCCAGTGCCCAGACACTCTCTGGGTGAAGGTCCTTTTTCTAATATCCAACCCAAACCTTTCCTGACAAAATTTCTGGCCATTCCCTTTTCTCCTGTCACTGGTCAGAGAGATGAGTGCCTGCCCTCTTCTCTTCCCCTCATGAAGCATTTGTAGACTGCAATGAGGTCTCCCCTCAGTTTCCTCTTCTCCAGGATGAACAGACCAAGTGCCCTTGGCTGCTCCTCATATGGCCTTCCCCTCAAGGCCCTTTCCCATCTTCCTTGCCCTCCTTTGTACACCAATAGCTTAATATCTTTCTTATGCTATGGTGCCCAGAACTGCCCCAACATTCGAGGTGATGCTGCCCCAGGTCAGAGCAGGGTGGGACAATCCCCGCCCTGGCCCGGCCGGTGATGCTGGGCCTGATGCCCCCCAGGACACAGCTGGTCCTCCTGGCTGCCAGAGCGCTGGTGACTTGTATTCAACTTTCCACTGACTAGATTCTTCCTGACTTGGTATGACAAGATCAGACACTTCCAAATGGAGTGAGCTTGCTACCTGGCACATTACCATAGTGCCAGGAATACTGCAGTGTGATACTGCTTTAGGAATCAGGAAACCTCATCTCTGTTCCCAGCTCTGCCCCTCAAATGCCATGTAACTGCACAACTCATTTCAGCAGTCCATGTCCCCTTTTCCCTCCCACACTGGTTCAGTCTTGCTTATCTAGACTTGGCCTGTTCAAGTAGACTGTCACAGCGTGTCAGGTACCTACATTTTACTGAGGCTACTGGTAAAAGAGAACATAAAGTTGCTCTAAGTGTCTCCTACAAAAGCAACAGTATGTTCAGTAAAGACAGCAAGGTGTACAAAACACAACTTGACTGCTCTTCACAGAGCCTCCTTCCAGATCTGCCTGAATCAAGGTCTATTCCCGTACAGGCAAATAACATTTAATGTGATTACAGACTTCCAATTTTCCCTATGATCAAGACGCAGAAAATTCAGGGCTGAAACTAATGGTCTGTGAGGCCAAAATAAAAATACTCTCTTTTCTACCACATACTGATCAACATTCACTGTGATCACCTGAAAACGGTGGGGTCAGCAATCAAGCTCTCAGTGGGTTCAGAGCAACCAGCAGTTGGATTGACATTGCTTTCTAAACCATGCAGAGGTAAGATTCCCCCCGTCTCCAGCTGACAGGTAAATTTAAGTGACTACTTTACAACGTAAAATGCCTGACTCTCAGTTCAAGGTCATTTTTCTCCAATCCACAGTTAGAAGTATATGGCACATTAAGTCACATCATTCCCCTGTCACATTGGAGAAGGGGAGAGCTTTTAAGCCTGCGCAGAGCACTCGGGGGTTATAGAAATAAATATGGCTTTATATAGTAGCTTTCACATGCACGATATCTCAGAGTGGTTTACAAAGTAATGAGTCAGATAATAGGGCTGCAGCAGCTGTGCAGGTAAACGCACTGGAAATTAATGCTGAGAAAACAGAAGTCTTAATTTTTTGACTCTCATTTGCTCTTCTGCAAAACATGACTGCAGCTTCAGTCTGACTAATGAGCATCAGTAGCTTCTGCAATTTACAATGCACAGGTTATTTGACATTCCAGTTTATTTTAATTTTCAGATTAACTTGATGATTAAAGCTCTCCATTAACTATAATACATACTGTTCAAGCAAAAGTGGAGAAAATGCATGCACCTCCTTGTCTTGGCTGTACTATAAGGAAGGCCTCCTTGCCTGATCTCTGGTACTTCAATTTGCAATTAGTTCAGAATCACACAACTATTTAATTTTCATTCCCCTTTCTCTCCCCCATCATTAGCTGTTATAAGCAGACCTTCAAAGGCTGATTAATCAAGTGTTGTGAGGACTCTGTGGCTTCCTGTGCTGGAGAAACTATTGTACCAGGAAAAGTACACACTGTAAGTAAAAATGTATTTTGTCCTACAAATAAGCCACATCTTGGGATGTAATGTGATATACTCCAATTAAAACCTTTCCCAGGTTCCATGGGCAAACAAACTCTCTCATTCTTCTTCTCCTCTGAGCCATCTAAACCAGCCATCGTAGATTAAGCTGTTTTGGAAAAATGTGCTGGTTTTATGTAGACATACTTTTTCTGACTTTGTAATGAGTTAAGAGTCACAACTAGGTTGAAAGAGAACATGGGAGGTCACCTGGGCCAGCTTCCTGCTCAAAGCAGGCTCAATGCCCAATTTAGACAGAGCTATTTAGGCTTTTGTCCAGTCAGGTCCTGAAATCCTTCAGTGATAAGAGAACCCTTCAAAACCCCCCTGAGGAACCTGTTCCAACGCCTAATTACAGGGCATTAGCCTGCATTTTTGTGGGCAGAAGAAATACCAGATGGGACAGAAAAATGCTTTCAGTAAGACTCAAGAGATGTCTGTCTAGAGTTGAGTTTTGAAAGCACCAGAGTCACGTAGGGCTCCCAAACAGTTATGCACATTCCTGTTACTCCTGAAGTCACAGCCTTCATATCACTCACCCAGACCTGTAACTACACTTCCTTTACTTATGCTCACACTATTTCTGGAAATCTGGCAAGGGATTTAAATCAACATTACACCGTTTTTCTGCCTCAGCTGTTCTGAAACTTTCTGCTGTTCTCTTAACTTATCAAGCAGCTTCGTCAGCACAACTTTGCTGTGGTACTTTTGATGGACACTAGAGACAACCATAACTTTGTGCAATGAGGTTTTTGTAATAGGTTTTGACATGAAATTTCATCTCTAAATTCTGACAGAAGCTGAGTTCCTTTTCCTTGTGCTTCACAGAGATATTGGCCAGGCAGTGAGGACTTGGTGATTCGTACTCCTCTTCAAAGTATCATCTCATTTTTTATGCTTATGCTAAAAGAGCAGAAAAGTCTCTGAGATTTCACTGTTACTGTTTCTTAACTGAAAGTATGTGGCATAGCAGAAACTGAAATAATGCAACAGGGATGGATGGAGTGAGCCTTTCACTGCAATGACTGATTCCCAAGACTGAGGCAGTTACAGTTATGTGGGATAAGCACCTCCCTACCAACTCCTGCTTTTATTCCTGGCAGGCTTTCTTGGCACATTCTCATTTTATAAACAGTCCTTAAGCATCATCTGTATAATGAGCTATGCTCTGTAATAACAGGCATTCTATTTTAGAGTAACAATTAGAATTGCTTGTAGACAAATAGAAAGGCTAAATGAGACATGAAAAAGCATATACACAACCCGAAGTGTGGGGAAGGAAGAGTATTAACCATTTTCAGCAGGGCAAACAGAACAGGGAAAGCTGTGAAAAGAAAAAACATATGACTGACAACTACAGCTTTCCAACATTAACCATTTTTTCCATCAGAAATACTGGCCAAGTGGAAAGGACATGAAAATCCAGTCAGTGGTTGAAGGGTTTGCCAGAGAGCACATGTAACACTTGAGTTATGCATTGGTGTCTGTATTTACCTATCTATGCAAAGCATCATAAATAAAACAGTTAACTTCTCCATAAAAACCCACAGTAAATGCAATATACATAGTGAGGATACAAAGCAGTACTGTATATTTTCAAACTACTCTCTGTAACATGAACTCCTCACTCCAGTCCCATCAATAGCTGACTGGGACAATCCACTACCATCCATCTTTAACAAAAATGATGGGTTTTATTTAATTTTTATATCACTGTGTTGCTACCAACAGTTGGGATACACAATACTATAGCAGGATTTTGCTGTTTTTATAAATGTGCACTCCACCTGTAATCATAGCAGCACTGAGCACACTAATTACTTTGGTGAAGGTAATTATTCTAGTTATTATTTTAGTGAAGTTATTTTTCTAGTGAAGGCAGTGAAGTGGCAGACACTTCATGAACAGGTCCACTGTAGCCCCAGCATCTGAATGCAGTTAACTTGCCTAAGGCCACTCAGCAAGTCAGTACCAATGCTGGAATGGGCAAATGAGACTTTTCCCCTTCCAGCTCTGCCTTTTGCTGGAGCTCCAGATCATTCCATCTTCTTATTAGCTGCTGTAATTACCATGAGCTCTAGCAGAGCTCCTGCTGTTAAGTTTTTCACGGGCTACTTTATTATGCAAGTATATATAGGCTGCTCTAGTTTAAGATGCCCAAGCCTCATTTTCTGCACGTTTGTAACTTGGCCACACATTTACATCAAGTTGGAAAGGAAATTTACCACCTGGGAGTTCTTTCTTTTTGGAGATACTACTAATTATTATAGCAGATCTGTATTTCTGGGTGTCAGCCTCAGAACAAGAAGAAACTGGAAGTTGACTACTGGAGTAAGTGGCTTGAGTTGTCAAGTGCAAGAAGCTATTTCAGACTCATTATTTCCACTGGAAGAAGGTATGTTAGGGCACAGACAAGAGCCATAGCAGTGCTTCTGGACCTCCAGTTTATACTCCAACTACATCTCCCAGTATGACTTTTCAAACTTAAAATTTGTGTCCTACATAATCAAATTTAACAGATCCATGAAGATCACAAATGAAGAGTTTCCACCTGTAGAGAGCACAGCTCAGAAGGTCAGGAAGCAATGCATGCACATGTCAACCAGCTCTGAACAAATAAGAACATTCAACGTAAGAATTACAGAAGATCATGACAATAAAGACAGAGTATTGCAGAAAAACTGTCAAGTCAGCTACGGAGAGAGCTGTATGCACAAGAAAGGAAAAATCCACATGTGCCTACGCTGAATTTCTTGCAAATATTGGGAAAAAGAATGGAAATTTACAGGTACCAGGCTAGAGAAAGTTTGGCAAGGCCATGCTCCATATGGGAATTTTCCTATTCAAGGCAATAAATCTTCTCTGATTCAAAGCACTGGAAGACAGATGAGAAATCTTTCACTGCTTGGTAAATTATGAAAAACACATGGGACCAAAATGAACATTCAGATTAGTAAAGCAACAAAAGTAAGAAATACTTAATTCTGATAGGAATTCTCAACAACGTGCATGCAATACCCAAAAGATGTTAATTCAAGAACATGTTACTTGCTCTCACAGGCGAGATCTTCCCAGTCCCTCAATTTCCACCAGCAGGCACAGGAGGGGTCTGGATGGTACCATTAATCAATCAGTTCTACTCACTTATTCACAATGCAACAATCAAAATTAATGATGGAAGGGAGCTGGAAAGGGCAGGTGAGTGAGTCAACTTGCAAAGATTTAAAGAAAGCAAATTAAAATGGCAGTGAAACGCGAACAGCAGCCAATCTTAATTATAAACCTAAAGCCAGAGTAAAGCTTCAGAAGTTTCTCTCTCCTTCCACTACATGTTGCCTTTAGCTGAAGACAAATTGCTGGCACTTTTGTAATCTACTAAGTTAAAGTCATTACCCTGACAGTGCCAGGAAGTCTAATTTCCTGAAGCAGTAATACAAAGATTTATAAGGGAATTTAAACACTCACCTTCTGGAATAGAAAATCTATCATCAGCATCAGGCTACATGGAAAGTGACTGAGGATTCCAGATAATGGAGAAGAAGAAATTCACCTGCTGACAAGTTCATCCAAAATCTCATTCCCTGCCTACACAGGCTGCTGACCAGGGTAAGTGTACACACAGAGACGAGATTTCAAATAAATTCAGCTTTTCTGTGAGGTCCCCAGTGCAACAAAATAGACTCGTTCAATTACAAGCAGCTTTAGCATTAGTTCGGTATTTTGGCACAACTCTCTCCTAAATATGTTCCTATTAAAATGGAAGTAAGCTGAAGTAATCAAAATGGAAAAGATGAATTAATAAGCACTTTAATGACTGATTTAAAGGAGAAAACAAGTTAGCTCATCCACCAGGCTGAAATGTATCTGCAGATCTCCTTATGGCTGAAAACTTTCAACACCCTAATGAGATAAACTGAAATTATAGCTGAACTTCAACATCCAAAGCACCTTAGAGCATCTTCTGTTATGCCATCAGAAATATGTGTGCATAAACAAGAAGACATGAGGCTTGCCTCAAATAACACAGAGGTCTGGATTCAGTTAGGAATAACCCCATGCTGATTCCATATAAAAAGGTGTTCTGCTCTTCTGGACTTTCTCCTCCCGTGCTCCAGCACTGAGGAACAGAGGTGGACAATCCAACACCTTCACTCAGGAGGATTAGTGTTACAACCTCTACAGCATCTTTGGAGGACCAACACATATCAATTCTGATTCTCCTCAGGAAACCTTATCACAGACTGCTATCAGAGGACACTGCTTTCCACTCCACATACATGATTAATGCTGGTCTTCTCCCAGCACACGAGCCTCCTGTCATTATTCCTGCTCAGAAATAAGGACTCTGTGAACAAAGAAAAGGAGTTGTACTATGCCATGTGTTTAATGTGTACACAGGAGAAATCAGCATTCACACTGTGGTGGTGCAGAGGAGAGTAGGCTGCACAGGAGGCAGCCAGCACCACTATCGGTGACCTACTTTATACTGGGGAAGGGATTTCAGCAAGACTTTTTTACCCCTCCACTCACAGAAGCAGCAATTTTTGAAAGTCCTAAATTTAGCAAGGTTCTGAGGACAGCATTCATAATTTCTTGTCAGTGCTGTTCCCTTCTCTATGCAAGCTTATCACTTCCCCCTGAAATTTATCCTCTCTCTCTCTTTTTGACTGCCAGGAAAAAAATATGTCCCTTTCAAGAATGAGGAAACAAGAAGCTTCTCTCCCACAATCTTTCCTCACGAGGACAGCGGTACTCTGGACACTGCCAGAGCATATATATTTATTTTTTAATATCAGATGAGACAGCTTCTGAAAGCACTGCAAGTTCTCCCATCTGACATTATCCAGTTTACCACAGATAACAACCCTGAACTGGAAGCTTTTCCCCAGCCAGAATGCCTAGCACATAAAATTATTAAAGGCTTAGAAATGGTTTCAGGGCTGCTCATATGATGTGCTGCAGCAAAATCTGATTCCCATTAGAAAACCAAGAGCAATCAGAAGGAGACTCTAGTTTATCACTGAAAAAAAAAGAACTGCCTTCCTTCCTCTCCAGAACAAAACAAATTCCAGGGAAAAAACCTCTTAGCATTTAAACTAAGTTATAATCCAAAAGACCCTATGGATTGTTCAGGATACAAATATGTTCCTAAGCTGTTGTACCACCAGGACAGATGTCCTGAAGAAGGACTGAGAAACCTCTGCCTCCAGCCCAGACAGAAGCCAGATCCCACCCACAACCTACAAAAGTTTCTGGTTTTGTGATGTTTGGCTACAGAACAGGCAGAGATCCCTACAATTAAAGTAATTTGGAGACCAAATAAAGTTTCCAGAGTTGATAAAAAAAAGGCCTGAACTAGTTAGCTGCCACTAATTGATAGTTTTTCAAGTGATCATAAGCATATTCTCAATAAAGAATATCTTAGAAAGAAATCATTCAAATTCTTGAAATCTCATCTTTAGATCCATCAGATAAGCTCCATGGATGTTGACTATAAGATTAAAAATATATATATATATATTTGTTAACTACCACGATGTTCGTTTGCTGCATTGCATGGACTAATCTCATTACTGCAGTTTCACTTGGCCACAAAGATTCCAGCTGAAAACTCACTTTAATATGGCTTTAATAATACATGAAAGAGATTAATCTATAATTGTTGATTTTTGAAATGGCACTTCATTGTGTCACTCAATCTGAGTGCTTTTGATCATTAAAACTTGCATGATTTTTCAATCTTAGTAACGAGGTTCTGCTCAGCTGAGAGCTGATCTCATCAGAGCCAATTATATTCCATAGCAGAGATCAGACCAGAGCTCTTAATGGTTTAAGCCCACAATTTTATTTTCCTGATTTTACCAAGTAATTCAAAGTCCAAGCAACCTTGCTAGAACCTTTAATAGCCAGGAACTAACACATAAACTAGATCCTTGTCAGGAAACTACCAGTGAAGAACAAAAATGCATCACTGACTTGATTTTTTCACTTTCAGAACACAAGTGAATAGTTTCTCATGCCTTTTTCCATGTAAAGGGCCTCTTTCAAAATGCTGTGGGATTAATCTCCTGACCTTATCTAGCATGAGATATGTTGTCTATTTGACCTAGATTAAATGGGAGTATCTCGAAATTATCAAACAACCTCTTCAAGAGTGTGAGATTTCTAGCAATTGAATAAGATAACAAGCTGTGTAAGCTCAGAGACAGATATGCCTCCCATCAGATCTGACACATCACTTCTGCATTCACAGAGCCATATGAAAGATTTTTATCTTAAAGTTATGCAAGATACGTTTCTTCACAAAAATTCTTCATTTCCATCTTTTCCCTTTAGTGGCACCTACATTCCAACGACATTTAGAAAGGAATGGAAATACTGAAGCCCTTGCTATATTTTGCATTTCTTTCTTTTCCTGCATCCTTAAGACGTCTCCTTGGTCTGCACTATAATCAACATGCAGCCCTGAACTGATGGCGTTCCAGTGAAGGTTGGTTAGGAGAAGTTTCCTGCAGCTCTCTCAACAGGATGGCTCTTTCCACTTCAGCTTCTCAGAGTATATTAGTATCTTGTATTATAGCAAAAATATACTTCTGTAATAATGCACTTAATGGAAAGCAGTGATTAGACATGAGACCAGAAACTGTATCCACTTAAAGGGTGTCTATCAATACCTCAGATCCATCTGTATCATCTATCAGAGGTTCACTGTGAACTTAAGTGAGAATGCAGAACTATATATGTGTAACTATTATACCATTACTATCGGCAGATCTCTAAGGATCTCAGACATGGCCTCTGTTCTTGTCCTCAGGAGCAATGAAATTGAAGCACAAATAAGTTTATCTGATCAAGGTCATTAAAAGAGCATAATTCAGGTATCCCACACCAGGTATAATTCAGGTATCACTCAATGTATCTCTCCACTGAGTCACATGTCTCTTCACACTCTCCAAAATCCTGTAAATCATGCAGAAAGAGTCTTAAATTTTTCTTCTGAGGAATGCTCAGTTAGTTCAGGGTATTCACAGACCATTAAGGTGCTCTGAGAGGCTGACAGGGTGGCACCGCAGCAGTTGCCATGACAATGGCTGAATCTTTGCAGTGACATTGCACACACTTCAAAGCAAAACCTGTGCAAGTCTCAAAACACCATCCAATGCTCTAAGAATTCCGACAAGATCCCAAATCACTTCCTATTTCCAATTAAAAAAAGTACCATGCATGCAAGAAGGGAATGCAGATTATTAAAGATTTAACCTCTGCCAGAGCTGAAATACAGAAGGGCAATGCAGAAGACTTTCTGTGAACCTTCTGGAAAACTACAAGTATTGCTCCCTAAAGACAGGGAGAAATACTATGTTCAGGGGAAGACTATCAGTAAAGGCAAACAAACTCATTCCCTGCTATCACTCTCCAATTCAACACAATGACAGAGATGTCAGGGAAGGAGAAAGGTCGGTGGTAAGAACCTTCACCCAGTGCATTTCACAGCTTCTTACAGTCATGTCTGGTGCAGGTGTGGTTTGCAAATGGAGCTGTAAAGGAAGAGAGCATGTACTGACCCCTCTCTGGAGTTAACCACCTAACACCAAACCAGACAGACTTCTACAAGATTCCACCAATTCATCAGCTTTATATAAAATCTGGTTATATCCAGTATTGAACACTACATAACAACACACACACACCAACACATCCATTATTTCAACTAACTGACTACAAAAGAAAGAGATAAGCCTGATATGCTCATTTCTCAAGTCCCTTTAGGAGCCTCCATCCTACTTGTTATTTCCAAAAGCGCAAACATTAGCATTACCTTTGGCTGCTTCAGAACGCTTAGGCAAATCAAGTGTATCAAAATTCCTGTCCAAATCTCCATTCTTCTTTCCTGTGCAAGAAAAAGACAACAGATGGAAAAGACTGTCAGCATACTGACAGGTAAGTTACTGTCATGTGTATCTACAAGATGAGAGAAGATACAAGCCCAGAATATAAATCACAGACTATTATCCATAACTGCATGTATCTGACTTGCTGTCCAGCTGCACAGCTGTGGTTTTAGCACAAGCATTTTAGGGACAAAAACCTGTGCTACTTTCAGCTTGATTTGCAAACCAGCTAGAACCAGCATTTCAAGTGAGTCTTAAGAGTGCTTAAAATATTGGAAATTTGTGCCATTTCCCTTCTTGCTAAAGCTATGCCTCTCTCTCAGAAGCCCAGTATTTACTTGTTATTTTCACAGAGGAATTTTGACTTGGAAGTTTAGCTGAAGGAAAAATTCAGCAGCAGAGCAAAGAACAAGAGCCTTGCTTTGCAGCCCCTGTTTTAAATGCAACCACCAGGCAGGAAGACCTAGATTTAATATATTGTACAGACAGCAGCCAACAACTTAACCTTGAACTGCCCTTCAATCAATGAAGTGCCATTTTTACTATTTATTAGAAACTAATGGAAATAATTCTGTACTTTTCCTAAGAAACAGTTTTAAGCCATTACATCAGCTTCAATTTATACAATTCTTCACCAAAAGCAGAACAAAACCTGGACTGTGGTTAGGTTGATAATTCAAGGTTATGTAAACAGCTGGGGAAGGAAGGGTTAGTTTTCATCCCTTCTTCTCCCCTCAGGTAGACACTGCCTTGGGTAAGCCTGCATGGATGCTGTGGGATAAGCAGGCACCTTGCCATCAGAGGAATACTGGCACCAGAGAGAGAGATTTGGAAGGCAGAGAGGAATTATTATTTTGAGGGGAGAAAATCAAGTTATTTAGCCCTCTCCCTCAAGAGCTGGGAAAACAAGTGCAAAGGGACAACATAATTTCACAAGTGGCTTCTGCACAGAGGCTGTACCAGGTTGTTAATGGATGTTTTACAGAAAGGGCTGAAAGCTCCACCAGTCAGGATGCTTAAAAGCAAACAGGAAAATAGTCCTTGAAAAAGTAACAAAGACATTAGTCCAAGTCTTGACTGGCAATAGGTCACTGGGAAAGGAGATGGGAAAGGCCAGTCCCCCTGCCTTGTTATAGAGGGAGGCTGGTACTTGTACAGTGAGTTCAATGAGACACCCTACCTTTCCTCTTAACAAAAGGATAAACATAGGCAGTACTGTAGAGAAAAGAAACAGAGCTCTTAAATACCAATATGAATATTTAGAAATAACATCAAGAGGGAGAAAATCATCAAGGTAGTGTTCCATCTTCTCCCCTTCTTTGGAAGGGGATGGAATCACATGCTTTTGTTTTGAAATGCCAATATGGAATACCAGCCAACTTCAACAATTGTGCAAAACAAAACATGAGTGCATGTTCTGCTTATTGGAAGTAATTTCTTTAAATAAAGTATGTAAAAGCCCATCTAAGCTGCAAAAAGGTCATGCAGCCAGGTACCATATGCCATTCCTTTGAAAGTTAGCTTTTCTAAAGGCAGGGACAAGAATAGGTGGCACTTTGCAGCTTTCCATCAAGTTTTTACTCCTTGAAAGAACGAGAAACATGTTGCTTGGGAATCCAAAGACTAGAAAGAAAAAAAATTCTGTACATCATCAAAGGATGTTACATTTCATAATGGCAGCTGAACCCAGTTACTGGCTGCAAACTCTTTTTGACCTTTAGAGTATTGACAGGGAAATGCAGGACAGAGGGAATTAAAAAAAAAAAAGCACCAAAGGAAGGAAGTCAGTGTTTAGGAAAGGTTACAGACTTAAGGCAAACCAATAAATGTGACTCCATCTTATCTACAAGTAGGATAAACTGTTTTTTCACATGACCCCAAATTTCATGTCTCTGGCACTAGCTAGTTTAAACCTCAGAACGTGTACTCAGAGAACCAGACCTTCCTCAACAAAACTACTCACTGTAGAAGTTTTCTCTAGAATTTAAAGGTTGGGTTTGGCACCTCTATCAGCCCTGCAGAACTGAGATGGCACTGTAAGAGTTCCCTTCTTTCCAGTGGCAACGTTTAGTAAGGACTGTGTGTCTACGCACAACTTGTTGAGGAAAAGATTGTCCAGGAGGGCAGTGTTGGCTGCCACTTTTAAGCTGGCAATGCCAAAGCAGCTGCCTACTTACTAACCCATCTTTCATCAAGACAGCACCTCCCACCTGTGCTCTGGGCTCTTCAGTCCCTGTCTCTCAGCTTCTGGGCCAGTCTGCAAATACTGGCTGGCTTTGAGGAGCCTTTGCTAGTTTGTCTCTCAGCCCTCTGAGAACTCTCACCTCACAGACCAAACTCCGTCTGTTCAAACCAGAAGCTGCCAGCTGTTTACCAATGGCAGGAGTTCAGAAAACAGAGCTCTGACCAAGGAGATTTCAACTCTACAAATTACTTGCTTAATCAAAGGGAGCGAGGGCTAGGTTCAGAAATACCCCAAACACCTTCATTTTCCAGGGCTTTCCTAGAGAAAGAAGGTGACGAAGCTTTAAGAAGACTCAAAACCAAATCCACCCAGAAGGCAAAGGTTTCAGTCTGTATCCCAACTGATATTCTTCCCATTTGATTTTCACAGGATCCACAAATACTGGTTTAGACTTTCTAAAAATTTGACCAAATTCAGCAAGTTCAGGAATCAACTGATGGCCTATCTCTCAGCCATCCCTCTGCCTGACAGCACCAGAAAACCAATTCACCACCACATTTTGTAGCTCTGAACACCCTGCTCTGTCCTTAACTCTGCTGGCAATGCTCATGCATTTGTTCACAATAAGGATGTGAACCCAAACGCAATCCACAAAAATTTGTGGAAATTTGTACAGGGCACACCACTGCTGCTTCCCAGATCTACACAACAGGTTCTGCAGCAAAGGGGTGCTGAAATGGCAGTAGAAGACGAGTTTAGGGTCCTGTTTTCATACATTTCAATTTCTACCCTTCTATGCATCTCTGAGTTCCCCAATTTTTCCAGGCCGAGGTATGTCAGAGAAAAGCCAATGCTGCGGGATCAGAAGCACAGCTCTACCCTCTGCCAAGAGCCAAGACAGCTTTGAACATGCCTGACAGGTCTGTTTTATGAGACCTGGCTGTAGGAATTGGCACAGCACTCTGGTTTGGGAAAATTGCCTGACATGAGACTTGCTTGTGCAAGATGCAATTTACAGTCTCTGAAACAGTGGGATTAGAATTCTTTTCCTCTCCCCCCCTTGCTACTTTTCATTATGTAAGAAACAACCAAAACACGACCTTCGGCATTTTCAATCTGTCAGAAACTCAGCACAGACTCTGAAGTGTGACCACTGTTATTAACCACTAATGTTGTTGTTGATCTTCTTCAAATGCCGTTTGGCTTTAAACAATAATTAAACCAGCTATGCAGCCAGACCATTTTTGCTGAAGGATTAATTCCCAAATGCTTTCTTTTTGGTTAAAATAGGAGTTTATGGGAAAGAGGTTCTTCATAACAACACCTCTTATCCCTCCCCCAGTCAATACAGTGCTTGTTAATGCCCACACAGAACTGACTGCAGCAAAACAACAGAAAGCAAGGGCCAAGCTCTTGTATTGCCAACAAGCCCATCCTCCACAGGGTCACCAGTCACAGTCTGAAATCAGTGTCTTGCAGAACACTACAGAGCATCATTTGTTGGGTGCAGCAATTAACATTCTGTTTGGTTGGTTTTTCTCTTCTCCAACATTCTCCTTTGGCTCAACCCTCCAGAGCGAGTGTCACAAGCTGGCAATGCCCCTGCCTTCAGCCCCCAAATCAGTCTCAGTAACACAGCCTCCAGGGCACTTACATCCTGTCAACTTCCCAGCCTAGAAGGGAGGGAAGCTTCAGCCTCAGGCTTGTGTATTCCAGTTCCAATTTTACTTCCTGTGCTAGGATGAGAAGCTAAAGGATGTATCCCCCGAGGCAGTTACGGGGGGGAGCTGCATCTACCTCCTCTGGTTGAAGTAACAAAGCTGCAGCTGCCCAAGCAGACAAAATACCGAGGACTCCTGGGAATACACATCCAAGCTGCTGAGTCTCATGGCTACTGCTGCCCAGATCAGCCAGAAGAGCTGTACCTCATACTTCGAAATGACAGGGCCGGTGAGGCAACTCTGTTCCCTCCTCATGGGGTTTGCAGGCCAGCTGCACATCAATTCCCTCACTGCACTTACACCAGGAATGAATAAAACCTTGTGATTTCTATTCTTGGTGTGGAAAGACCAAACTGCAAAAGCTCCCTCAGAGGATTTCTATGTCTGCTGAAACGAACAGGAGGATGTGCTGGAGGGGAGCAGAGGAGAAGGGGGATGAACAAGACCTTGATCTCAGCTCGTAGCCTTGCATGGGAAAGCTGAACAAAGCATATTTATGGCGATGATGAAAAGAAAGTATTGCAGACTCACCTTGATTGAACCACTCCTCTAATTACCAGAAAAGCAGCAAAAGGAAAACAAAAATTTACAGGATGAAGAAAATACAAAGGAACAGTCACAAAGAGGCAGAATTGCACAGAATAGGTTCAAAACCTGAGTATTACAGGGATACTACTTTTTATTAAAAAAAACAAATCAAAACAAGATATTCCACTTTCTCCCTTTTTTGCCTGCTGAAAAAACCCAATCTTTCTCAGCACAGTTTTTTTTTTTTCTTTCTCTTTTCATTAAATGAAAAGGTGCTCACAGAATTGAGGGGACAGAAGGATGACTAGCCCTTTGCAGAGGTGTTCGAAATGCTGTGATCAATGATCAAATAAAATAAACATGGAAACACTGTGAGATTAAGTGAACAAGAGAGGAGAGAATCGATCTATTCTGAAGTCCTAGACTGAGAAAATTAAGGCAGGTTCAGACCAGTATCCACATAAATTTAATAGCGAGACAAAGGGGCTTCTCTTTATGGCTTTAAAAGCACATTTATGAATGAATTTTAATTTTTATTTTTTAAACACAATTGTCGTCTGTTACCCCCTATCCTTCTGACCTACATCCTACCAGCTGTGAGCTCAGCATTATCACCAGTTGATCACCAGTTGATTTCACTCTGGGGAACAGCACATTTTAAAAAGAGCACTGCAAAAAGGGGGAAAAACATTAAAATATTCTTTGGAAATTGTAATTTCCTGCTGAACACACAGAACCAAACCTTAGCTGTCACTGAGTGCCAGCACTGTTTGCTGCAGTCTACAGGCTCATCCTCAGTATCAGATGATTCTGAGACCAATTTGTCCAAAAAGACATGATTTGATGCTTCAGATGGTCAACTACCCTGGTGTACACACACCAGAGATGCATTTCTAGGTTGGCCCAGAGGCAGCAGACACTTGACTCAGGACAGTCAAGAGAGCTCCTTTTCACTGCCATCAAGCAGATGATGACAGTTCTCCACTGGCACACTCCCCTCCTCCCACAGGGCACTCAGAGCTTTTGCCTAAAAAAGTTTCCATGGACTGTGTTGTTCTCAAGCAACAAAACAACAGCAACTGCAAGTGGCAGGGAACAGGCTCGAGTCAGACCACGTGTAAGGTTTCCAAAGGTTCTCACCCCGCAGGGTCAGTCATTCACTGTGAGCACAGGCTGGCCAGGGACATAGAATTATTTTTTGAGTTTTTCTTCCACTGAAAGATTCCCATAATTTATTGGTTTTTACAGTTTAAATCTAGTTGACGACAGACTAGTTTGCAAAAGCAAGTTCACACTATGATGACTTCCCTAACACATAAGGAAATATGTAACATTTTAACAGCACATACAGGTCAGATTAAAAAGAGTAATGTGCAGCACACAGTCTTATCAAGTTGAAACAATTCCATATCGGCTCTTTAGGGCCAAAACTCTTTCTGACACCTGGCTATAAATAATATATCGGGATGTGTGAACACATGAGGAAAATGAAGCCTAGACAGAAAATGGAATTAATTATCTCTGAGTTCATCTAGAATAGTTGTTTCCCTAAAAAAACAAAGAAAACAGAATTCTCTAAAACAACAAAGAAAACAGATATAAATTGAGTGTATCCTTGTGAAGAAAACATGGAAGGGGGGTTACTAAGACTATTAATCCTCTCTTATAATGAAACTCATTTGCAACACTCACGCCCCAGAGGAGAGAACAGGTCTGAAAGTGACTGACAATTAAAAGCTACAAAGTCATGTTTGCAATTTAAATTACTGAAAGAGTGACTGAATTAGGAGGTTGTACATTTTGGCTGAGTGGGAGGGTAGGCTTTTAGTTTGTTTTCAAATATGAGAGACTGAAGGCATGGAAAACATGCAGCCAGGAGTGCCATGCACAGGGATGAATGCATGCTGGCCTGGCTTCCTGAGGCTGGGACACAAGCAATGCAGCCAAGCACGTGGACTAAGCACAGATTTGACAGATGCAGGAACACAGGAATTCAGAGGGGAGGCAGAGCACATCCACCTTTATTCCAACAGCAGAGCTCATCTGTCAGCATGCACCACTCCTATTTAAAACCAAACAGAACTTTATCAATTGTGGAAGTAAAAAACTCCCTGACAGCTAATAGTGATGCAACACAGGAGATAAACACATGCCATGATACTGCAAGCATGTACCTCCACAAAATGCATCATTCCAAACTAGCCTGATGAATGTACTTGCAAGAGCAGGACTGCACAGCAACATTTACCCCCAAATCCATTTCCAGTTCTGTGCCCTCTGCAACACATACCTTTAGCTTTTTTTCCACCAAAACAACCAGCATCATCTTTCTTCTTCTTCTGAGAGCCTCCTGTGCCTGTGGTCTGACCCGCATCTAGTTCTTGGTACTTATCAGCTCCAGGGACCTCTTTGTGGACATGATAGGAAAGGTTCCTCATGATGCACACACAGTTCTCCACAGACTGTTACAGAGAAATTTATGTTACAAGAAGTACTACACCCTCTTACTTGCAAATCATTATTATACTGTACAGAGGAGGGTTTGGGGCAAATTAAAAAAAAAGCCCACCTGCCCCGGGAAAAGAAAGCAGATTTCAAGGAAGGTTTAATCAGGGGCCTTAAATTAAAGTTCATTCTTGTTCTAAACCTGATTTTATTCTTCCAAAGATGAAGCACTTCATAAATAGTATCAATTCAAAATGAAAACTCGCTAATCAAAAATACCACCCGAATCTAACATAAAGAATACAATTCATCAAAAGATCAAACAAACAGCAGAAAATGATCATACAAGGACCATATTTTAATACAAGCATCTCTCTGATTCTTCCAACATTGACAATCCCCAAGGGGCCTATTTTATTAAATTTTCTCAGGGTCAAAACCTAGGCCTTGTGGGAATTTCAATGAGAACACAGGTTGTCCTGCAGTAATAGCTAACCCATAGCACATTGGGTTCTGAAAAGAGCAAATCTCTGTAGGTTGCAATGGAAATCACCAGGTGGTTACAAAATCCACTTCCAAAATTACCTGATTAAGTGACAGGGCTTTATAAACTCTCTTGTACAGGCCATCACACGGTGGGACTCAAAAAGAATAAAATAATGATGCTTTACAGGCCTTAGTGGTGTTACAAAGCAAACAGTATGCTCTTTTTTGAACAGGTTACACTTATGATATTCCTTATGCATATAAATACACTTTTAAGTGCCATGGGATGAGATGATGATGATAAAAATAGATTAATAAAATCTGCACCAAAAGAAAGCCACTGTGAAAGTGCTGCAGGTCTGAAGACATTTCTTAAAGTCTAAGCACTACAAGTCTTTAGAGATGGTGCTGAATAAAGTCTTTAGAATGGGAACTGACTCCTTTGCTGCTTTGTGCAAATGGGACTCAATTCTGATTTGAAGACTGCACGTATAAATGCCAATTAAGTAAAGCTGAACAATAGCAATAATGTCCCTGACAATAAAGGACTGCTCTCCCCATCTCTCTCAGCATCCTGCTGATACCCCATCAGCAGTACCATGAATACCACAGAGGAGAGGACGATAATAACTTTATTTTCTGAGGCAAGCATCATCCTCTTCTGATAATAGCAAACAGAAGCTGGATCCCAGAGCAACACTTCAACCTAAATTAGCGGAAACATCCACTAAGTTTTAACACTCAAGTTCACCTTATTGTCTGTATCCTTCTTGCCAACTGCAGACTGCAAAGCATGAAGGAGGGCATCCACCAAGCCATCACACTCTCTTAGTCTTCTGCGTGCTTCCGCTCCATCTGAACTTACATTCCTAACAGGAGAGAGTTAAAAGAAAATTTAGCCTTGTAACCTTCACCATAAAGTTGAAGGTGCAGGGATTTATACTACAATTTTAAAGAAGTCATCACTTTGGATGAACAATTAGGAGGGAAAGCAGACTGACAAACCTACTAAATCTCAGTAAAATATGGGCAATGCACATCTGTAACTCCCTGAACCTGAACCTGAACAGAAAGGGGAACACAATCACAGGGGTGCCCACAAACACATTTCTCTGCTTTGCTGGTGAGTCCAATGATACACCTTAAATCAGGTCTGAGTTTTCAGAGCAAATAATACACAAACCAAAAATTTTCCAAAGCTGCCTTTTTTTCCTCTGAGGGGAAAAATGAAATGACAAAAATTATTCTTAATAGTGCTGCTCTCTGACCAAACCTATATGGAAGGTTTTCCCAAAGCTGAAAATCCGTAATTTTGATGGTAATGCAGACAACCTTTCAGCTTTCACGGCCTTTGAATCCCACAAATCCATATAAGGTTTGCTCTCAAAAGCTCAGGACACCATCATTACCTTCTGCTATCAGGATCTTGCAGCCAATTTTAATTTTTAACTAACTGGAGGGACTGCCAATCTCCAAGTAATTAAAAAATCAATCATGGTCCCCTCCCATGTCCCTGGTCACCCAGGCAGGCTGCTATGTTAATTGGATAGTAGGAAACCTCACATTTTCTGAGAGACCTCTCAAAATCTGAAGGCACTTAATTGTGAGCCGGTTGCTGTAACAGCACATTAACTTTCAATTAAGAACACAAATGAAATGCATAGATAAAATGAATCCTTTCCCCAAATCCTAACACACAGCCTCACCTCTAGCAATGGCTGATACAAGGCAGGTAAAGTGGATATTAAAATGATTCCACGGGATATATGAAAGAGAATTCTACATGCTGTTTTCCCATCTCCAGTCGCACTAATCCTTTTGTATGAAAAATCCAACTGTGAATTTTAATGCAAAGTCTTTATGCAATTGAAATTAGAATTCAAATTCTATGTGATACCTTTCAGAAGTTGTAACAATAAATGATAGCAGCTCCACCTCCAAGCACATCTATTAACATGGAACATTAGTTATTAAGCTTCAGGGTGACAGAAATGCACTATAACTGGTCTTATCTGGAGCTGTGTATCACATTTTTTATTCCCTCATTAAGTCTCAGAGAGTTGGAGTTCATAAGCAAGACTTGTGGACTTCTTAAAAAACCCCAAATTTAGCAAAAAACCCCAACTTTCACATCTTTCTTGCCCCATGACCCATTCCCAAAGAGATTTTCCTATGGTCCATTTGTGCTACCACACTTGTAAGCTCATTCGTTTTACTGCCTTGGTTATCAACAGCATCACAGTATTCTGTACCCTCCTTTCTTATTTCTTGATCTGTATTGGGATGAATATTAAGGTAGACATTGATAGAGTTGTAACTGAAAAAGATATTATAATAAATGCATCAGTAAGAGCATGGCATGCTGATATTACTTACTGTCTTTTTAACTGTAGAAAAATTTACTGAAAATTAATGCCTTAAGAAAAAATTCTCACATACATCACACATAAATAAGCATGAAAACTCTGCAGGATCAAGTGAAGAGCTAATTAATGCTATGACTAAGTTATCCAGACATCACGCTTTGCAGTTTTAATGTTGTAACTAACACATCAGAAAACGTATCCTTACGAGCATCTCATGCAGAAACATCTGCTCTATAAATACCTAACTCCTGGGATTTTGCTAGTCCTCCCTCCTTGGGTAATTTATTCCTTATGTGTAACTATAATCTAGACCTATGGGAGAGCTCAGCTAGACTTGGACAGAGTGTATTGCTTCTCACTGAACTTTTCTACACATTGGACAAGTATTGCTTTTTACCAAAAGACAAGTAATTCTTCAGTGGACGGAGTGTTTCACACAAAACACCGAGGAGAAAAGGAGCCAAGTCCCCAGCTGAGGTGATGTTATATCTGTTACTTAGGAGCCAGGCTGCCGTGCAACAACTGGAATGGCACAAAGATTTCGGAATCAAACACATGATCTCAGCGACTTACTTGCTGGGGCAATTTAGTATCAAGAACCTCTATAGATGTAAGTTTGAATAAAGTTTGAATAACCTCAAGAAGGAACTCCACAGGGCTTTCGAAGCACCGATGATGGACAAAAATCCTGTTCTAGATGAAAATAAAGTTGACTGCCTGATCAAATGAGTGGGGATGGGGAGGAGGAACTATTTGAATTATTTTTACACAAGCCAGTGACAAATGAGACCTGCCATTCACCCCTGGTGTCCTGTACACTCTGCTTCCTTTTCCTTGTCCCTTCATCCCCAGAGAGGTCTCTGCTGCTTTCCCTGACTTTCTCTGCTTTTCAACACTTTTCCAAGAGCCTGTTAAATGAAAACTGTATTTTAAAAACAAGAGTGTCTGTCATGACACATTACAAAGGGTAACAGAGACCTTCACAGCGTGCTTACTGTAAATACACACAACACGCTCTGAAGAATAATTCTAGGAGCAAAACATGGAATTGCTGCCCATTGACTCAAAGTACATAGGAAAAAAAGTCAACTATATGACTGACTTTATGTAAAACAGTCAAGCATAAATCTTATTCCAGAGATTTTAAATCCCCAGCTTTAGCTGAATAAAGCAACACGGATTCTTCCTCAAATTCTTGGAATCCAGACTGTAGCCAGGACTAGTGAAAGAGAATTTGTAAGGATGTTGAAATATATGCTTTCCCTAGGAAAACAAAACAGAAAAGCACTAAGTAAATGTTAAATAAAAGTAAATACCTACCAGCACAGAAACACATCAGGCTGAGAATCTAGTCTGTTGGTATTAAAGACTTTAGAAAATAGGGGGGGAGGGGGGAATGTGTTGAGAAATCTGTTCACACCTTAGATAAGCTTATCATTGCCACCAAAGAGCTGTCTTAATACACAATTCTGAATGCCACACTTCTATCTGCAGAACAGAGCTGGCATTCCTCACCCTTAGGACAGGTAAGCTGTCACAACTGTCTGTGCCACACACCAAAATTATCTTCAAGAAAAAGCTTTAAAAGTAATTAAATACATGGTACTTAATTTGCACCGTTTCAATGCAAGGCAATGCCTCCTCTGTGCTCTCTGGACGACAGAGGAGATGCTGAGAGCTCTTGGATTGGGTTTTTTGGTAACGATAAACTTGAAATCCCAAGTACCAGAGATACATTTTTCTTTGAACATTAGTAATAGTGTTCCCAAGACTATGGCTCTGTCTGCCACCTGGCTGGAGAGGTCCATCAGGTGCTATCCCTCAGTGCTGCAGATGAAGCCAGAGGCTGGAGTATTACTGAACACTCACCCTCCCACTTCAGTTCTGCAGGTGTAAAAAGCACTTTGTCTAGAGATCTAGCTGGGAATGAAGACAGTGGGCTGGAAGAAGCTGAACTGAAATTTTAAGATATCCTCCTAAGTAACACTTCCACCTTTTCCTGGAAGAGTTGTGGCTGAGAGCTGAAGCTGAGATAGCGACAAGCTCTTTGGCAGGCAGAATCTCTGCTATACAAAGGCCCTTCCAAACCTGCATTCTGCTTCAAATTAAGAAAGTTTTATTTGGATGTCAGCCAAAGGAGATTGATCAATAATAGTTGCAGTAAATTTACTGTATTTCCAAGTGCATTTCTACACCCAATGTGTCTCAAAGGAGGAATATATAATATTTAAAAACCACTTCATCATTTCATGCAGAAATAGAATGAATTGCATACTTCAGTTCACATGAAATACCAGAAAGTTTAATTGGTATTAAGTTCACTGTTCTGAAAACAAGAGCGAAAAAGAAATAAGCTGCCTGTGACACAAAGATAGCCTGATTCAAGCAGCACTGGTCAGAGGGCCCTGTACTACACCATGGAGTTTGGCAGCAGACACCGGAATCAGGAATTAAGCAGAGAATATAGTAAGGAAATCAGAAAGAAGCCAAAGTCCAAGGGAAATGAACAGAGAGCTAGAGAAGATCTGGTAGTGATGTTAGGCAGAGAACAACTCTTCAGCTGAGAAAATGTGTAGGGCCTGGGCAGGAGACCCCAGTGGAAACTGCTGCTCCACTCCAGCATCCACTTACCAGTTAAGACCCGAGAGAGAAGCAGCAGGGCAGCCCCAAATTCTTTGCATGTAAACCCTTCCAGCTATATGGATAAAGGGAATGGTTTTGTTTAGTTCATCAAATACTCAAAAGAGGACATACCAAAAGCCATCCCTGAAAAAGGGCTTCATGAGCTTAGTCTGTGCTCCAGCAGCACTGGCACAGAGCAAGAGATCTACAAGACACACTGCCACATGTCTCATATCCATGTCAGCACTGTCTAGGAGAGCTCACTGCAATAAGCAGAAGCTCAACAATACAGTTTAATGAACAATGGACTTGACATCTGTACCTTGTTATTTGTGGCTTTCTAGACTCAAAACATCATGTAATGCTTTTTCAGTAAAATGCTGAGTAGTTGCCTCCTGTATGACCTACTTGGAGGGTCATTTATTCTCCTGTAATGCAAACTGATGCAGAAACATATTACACAAGAATTCCATGATGCCCAGCAGCTACTTAGGTTCCACATTATTCCAGTCTCTGCTTAGAGGAAAGGCCAAGGGGCTCTGCTTGCTTTATCACACACATGCTTGCTGCCATGTGAAAAGAACCTCAAAAATACAAAATGAGGTGGTATTTATCTAACAAAGGATCGTGGCTCACAAGCCATGACTGCAGTGAGCTTTGTTACAGTCTTGCTCTTCATCCCACCACAGCAACAGATGTTTTTGTAGATTCCCTTTACTGACAGCCAAGGGAAGAGGAACCTAGATTCATTCCTAAGTAATGACAGAAGGCAATAAGCAAGTGCACAACTTTAAATTTGTATTTCAAGATATGATTGTAAAGCATTAAGGTTGCATGCAACTAGGTTATGTCTCTGCTGCTAAAATCTATGCATAATTTATTTATGTTACAAGCTAAACATCAGGAACTGTCAGGAGGAACCCTAACAGCTCCTTACTAGCACGAATTAAACGCTCTGCTCATCATATAAGCCCCAGGACAGCCATATGCTGTGATCCTGCACAGTATCAGTAAGCTAATTAAGACACTGCCTTCACTCACTCCTCTCTTTTGTGTGGGTTTTTAATTTGAGTTGATTTTTTCCAATCTGGGTTGGCCAGATAAGCTTCCCCCTTTTTGTGCTTCCTCCAAGGTGAAGATTCACAGGCAAGTTTCAGTTAGTTTTTATCTCTTTCTACAATTACTCCTTCCCTGCAAGTCCAGTTCAGAAGTACCTGTTGCACAGCAAAACTGCGACAGTATCATTAGTCCCAGTACTTGGAGCACAGATTTCCCAAAGGCAGCATCCACTATGAAAACAACACAAGTGCACCAGCCTCCAAGCACAGTGGGTGTGTGGGTGGACAGAGATGGCAGCACCTGCCTTCTGCTCCTCTGGGTGGAACAGGGAAGCATTAAGCTTTGGAAGGAGTCCTCTTCCAGGTCTCCTTAGTGAAATACCTGCCCTACAAAAACATAGAAAAGGACTACTGTAACTAGGCTAGGGGAACACACTGAGTGAGAAGGAAGGTCTCTTAACTTTGTCCAAAACCCTTTTTGGAGTTAGAAGAGAAGTGTAGCTCCCACAAGGAGGGCTCTGTACTAATGCTAATTTGCTGCTGATAAAAAAAGAGGAAGTAAAGGTTGGTTATCTTCTCTGTTCTGCCACACTTCAAAGAGCAAAGCTCCCCTGACACTAAGGGCATCTCATCTGACAGCACTGCTGTGTATCACCTGAACATCACCTCCTGCACCCTGCTCTGCACTAGACAGCACTTGCGGGTCAAGGATTTGCACTTAAGTGCCTTCTTACTTCAGTCAGTAGCAGATGAAGGCTGCCTCCAATATAGCAGAGTGCTCGTAGGACAAGTATTATGTGACCGTCACCACATACTATTATTATGCCTGCAGGATCTGAAGATGGATAGAGCTTGAAAGTAATGCACTTTGAAAGCTCTAATTCCCAGGCACATTTCTTCAGAGAAAAACCACACATTAATCATTAATAAGAAAGGAGGGCATAAGCACCTGGCTTTGACAGCCTTTCTTCCTTTAGTTCCTCCAATTCAGCATGCAGAGATGGGAAGGAAAAAACAGGCACACCAGTATCACTCACACAGTTGTTTCCAGGGTGCAAAGACACCTTTTCTGCCTAAACAAGACTACACGTTGCTTGATAAACCTTCTTTACCTCCATGTGCCCCAAAGACACACATTCCTGCTGGAACCAGTGAGTGCTGTGGGTGTTTGGGTACACACAAATATTACGTTCACCAATAGATAAAGACATAAGGACTCAAGGAACACACCCATTGCCATTGCTACATATGACTGAAGCACCGTGACTTACATCTGCAGGACAAGATGTACATGCAGGCACCATAATGCTCTCTTGTCCTCAGAAAAGGGCTTAAAACGTCCTTACACAAACACTCTATTTGACACATCCTAAGTATTCATGAGTTACCATCAAGCTCCTGCACTTGTCTCTCCTCTGAAGTACCCAAGAGGAACCTGCACACACTCATACATGATTTCTCAACCTGGTGAAGTATGTTTTCTACTGAGTTCCCATCTCATGTCTTTGAATTGTACCTCTTAGGTTTTGATTCCACGGGACCACATTCTTAATTTCTACCTCCAGGAGTCGCTTATTCCCAGTTGATATCTCTAGGATAAACCACTTTTAAATCCTTGAACTTACTGGTATTAAACAGCTTCAGGGGAGGGACATACAGAGGTGCCCATCCCAATTAAAGACAGGAAAGTGAGAACCAGTGAATCTCATCAAAACCAGGAGGAGATATAGCTATTAAAAGTTAGACCACAAAAAGGTGTATACCATTAATCTTGCCTGTAATTATGTCAGTACAGCAGCAGAACAGCAAATAAATCCGTATTTCCCAAGTCTCCTGTTAGAGCTCCAGCCATCAGATTGTCCCTTCCCTTCTCAGGAGCTGATGTTGGACAAGCTGTTATGTGCAGTCTTGATCTGAAGAATGTGTGTTTTTTGGGCAAAGTCAGGTGGGTGCACTTTGTTTGTGTTCACACACCTTGGCCAGGGCTCTGAACCCTGAGGCTATTTGTGAATGCGAATTTCTCTGTACTTGGAGAATTGACAAGAAATGCTGCAGCTACAGATGGTACCTCCGGAAAAAGGAGCACTTTGCATCTGTTTGCTATGCAAATTAATTCATTTAACATTTGTCGACAGCAGGTCAGTTTAGCTTAGGAACCAGGCTAGAAAGTTGACGATTTAGGAGCTAAGTTCTACTCCGTCCTCTTAGAAGTGAAAAAATGCAAGGGAGAATTAAAAGTAATTAGGCAGAAAACAGCAATTAAGCCCAGAATGAATTTAATTTTTAAACCATTAAGATCCTTGCTGCTTCCAGAGAACTAGGAGTCATAGTGGGTTACCTCCACAGAAAACAAAGAAGATGATGTGACTGCAGCAGTGCTCTGACCCACAGGGAAGCACCTTCAGAGAAACTGGACAGCCCAGGGAAGGTCTCTGGCCTGGGTGTCCACGAGCTGTAACTCCATCTTTTCTGCAAGAACTCACTCACACTCTTCTCCTAAAGCACCTCAATGTCTGGGTCAAAGCTGTAGGAAGGACCACGAAATGGATCCGTTAAGATGCAACAAATCATTATATTATTTCAAGTGAAGTACAATTTGAAGACAAATGCTTCTGGATTGCAAATCCCAGTAGGGATTTAGGAGTTTGAAGACCAAAAAAAAAAAGAAGACAAAAAAAGACAACACCTAGAAGATACATTCTCCACATACCTAAAATAATAAAATAGCATGTGAAGACATAAAACTTGTAAATTAAATGAAGGACCATCTGTGCATATTTAATGGTCCTCTTAGTAAGCAAATTTCTTCCTTACTCCTTCCCCAGTTCTACTTTTTCATAATCAAAAATCCACTTTGCTTTGTTTTTTTTACTGTTTCTTTCCAGATTTCTACCATACATGTTTCTCTTATCAGTTCAACAGAATCTAAGAACAACTCCATTTTATAGAATTACACCCAAGGCAGCATCTCTCACAAGGCTCAGGACCATTTTCAGTAGTAAAGTGATTATGGATATTGCCAGTCCGTTCATCATATTGGGTCTGCCCCTAAAAACAAATACAGCAATACAAGAGGAAGCATCTTTTTTCTGATCTCAAGATGAGAATGGAGATAAAATTATCATCATCTCCATTAGCTTCTGAGACCTTGGCAAAGAGGAAAAGAATTCAATAAATTTCATTAACAGATCATACTTTGCAAACCGGATGTTTGCCACCCAGTTTGCCAAGGGGAATACAGAATCCCCAAAACATTTAATTGAGCAGGCTTTTTGGCAGGTGAAATTCAGGCTGAGATGGCACACAGAAACCACTAGTCATGTTCCAGATGAAACCAGGATTCTAAAGATCCCTACAATGGACACAGTTGTGGGAGAAGGCTTGACTTTAGAAGGAGCCAATATAGACTTTAACCAGCTGCCTTTTCTTCCTTTGATTCCCACTGGCTATGTATGTACGTGTAGTTAACTACAGTAGCTTGGAATGGACCAAGGATCAGAGGTAATCCCACAATTTAACTAACATGGCAAAAGAGAGAGTACATGAATGGCTTTCTTGATGATAAACTGTGTTGTTTCCCTGACTTCCAAAAGACCAGGTCCAATGTCAGTCATGCACAGATAAAAAGCAGCTCAGCCACGTCCATTCCTGAGTGCAAGTCCTGTGACCACACAAAGTAAAATCAACATCAAGCATCACAGAGGGATTTTTGTTAATTCAGAAAGTGATAAATCAGGGCTACACAAAGCCAGTGAGCTACCTTAGCTTTAGCCAAGGGGCAGAGTGCATGGATCATGGCTCTTACCTTGTAAGGTAATTGCTAAGGTACTGGCCCCAATTATTGACTCTGCTGCTGAAGCATCCTCCCACCCCACACATTCCTGCTGCACTACACTATCTGTGCTGCAATGCCAGCTGTTAATCCACCCTCAGGCACATGTGGGCCAAGGTGACTACACAGGATACAATTCATCCTGACCTACTCAGACCTGGGCATGCACCAGCACCTGAACTCCCACAATGAGGAGTGAGAGACACTAATTACACAGAGGAAAAATGGTATAAGTAAACAGCATAGGGCAGGAAAGAAGTGGGATGATCAGGATTTGAAGAACAGGTAAAAGTAAATAACTGTAGTGGAGTTTTTTAATTACTTGGTTTTAATTATTTTGAAATAAGTGTTTCCATGGCTCCACATTATCAAAGGAGAGACCCAGATTAAGAACAAAGCAAAGATGAGCAAGTAGTGTTAAAAAAAAGCAAAATGCAAATAATAATTAACTGGCAGTGCACGCTGTGAATCACTGAGTTTGAAACAAACTCGCCCACATCTGTTGATAAACTTCATTAACTGAAAAAATTATACTGAAATGAACACCATCCTGCATGCATAATGCCTGTCTTCTGCTCAGATACCTGAACTGCAAGGGCATTTGAAACCTCAGAAGCTCAAAGATTCTCTGTTATTTTGGAAGACAACACAGCTCACACCTGAGGCTCAATTCCAAAGGGGATCAGGGAGATTGGCACACCACCACCTCCCAATTAAACACCAAATTGGTGAACAGTTTGCAGTCTGCAATAAGCTCCATTCATGGAAAATTCAATTTCTAACACCAGCTACTGTGTCAGTGAGAGAAGTGTAGGCAAAGGGGTTTTTAAACACTGACGTCTGTCAGACAGATGGCTGCAACAATTTATTCTCTGCTGGTGTTAACTATCATATCTTGGTGCTGCTTTTAAGGATAAGCTGCAGAGGATTTCAATAAACAATGCAAAATTATTTCCAACAGTTTTAATGTTAATTACTTTTGATATGTCCATTTACATCCCTAGATCTGGAAGTGCTCCACAAAATGTATGCAATATACATCAGAAGAGGAAGCAAGATCAGCTGAAAGACAGCTCATATCCACCTGCTCCTGCATCTGTCTTCTCCTGGACTCACTTATCTCACTGCAACTCCCCTTCATCAATAGAAGCAGTCATAATTTACTGGTTGCTCTCCTGATGTGTTAGAAATGCATCAGGATCACTTTTAAACAGCAGACGTTAAAACTCTCTAATGAATCTCGTTACTAATACGCTCCACATCCCTCTTCATCAGCTTTAAAAACTATAAAGTCCAAAAGGGCATAAACTTTTGTGTTACCTGTAAAACTAGTACCTTACTTTAAAATTTTAAAGAAAAAGGCAATTAATCAATAATCCCAAAGATATCCTGGAATGCAGAAGTTCAAGTGGATCCATATACTAATAAAATTTATGATGTGGATTAAGATAGTCTACTAACAATCAATTTATTGTCTACACTTACTGCAGAACTTCATTTTATTGAGATAATTCTTTTATTCCCCTACCATGACTAATTTCCTCTTTCAGAGCACTGTAAGAAAATGAGACACTAGTAAGTAAAAACCCATGATGTCTGGAGCCTGCTAAAGGACCTCAGTTTCCATGGGACTGCAAATAATTTCAGTAATGGGCCCTTCCAGAACACTTTTCATTACTTTCTTCATTTGTGAAGTTACTCAGGGGAATAGGTATTGCAATTTAGAGACCACAAGCCCAAGAAACAGAAATGAACCAACTTCTGAAGATGCATTAATCAGCAGAAATCTGACAGAAGCACACTTGAGAGGAACAGAAGGTAAGATGCCAAATCCTTATCATTTTTGTTCAAACTAATTGAGTTAATCACAAAGTTCAAGAATCTAAACCGGGCATCACTATTTTATCTCAAAAGAAAAGGAAAATGAGAGACACTGTGTTTTGAGAACACTGATTCTCCCAAGTTTTTCAGACTCCATTAGGATTCCTTCCAGCCCCAGCTTTTAGCATGTACTGTCCTGCTCACAAGGTTTTCTCAGAAATCCAAATACAGTACCCAACCAGAAAAGGCTCCTTCACAAGGAAGTAGAAGGAATATGCAGGTACCTAAATGGTCAGTAGCTCAGTTTCTCAACTAATTTCCCATAGGTCCTTAGTCCCCTTTGTTTAAAATAGGAGTGTGTCCTCAAAAGGCTAAAACTGGATCCATGAAACCAGTTCCCTTACAACTGCAAAAAATGTCTTTTGATAGGAAAGGGCCTAAAACCAATGAGAGAGTTGTATGAAAAGAGGGTTTTCAAATAAATGAAACCAGCATCATCAAGGGAAGCAGGGAAGGTACAAAAACTTGGTAGAAACAGATCACTGATCACACTGCAATAGGTAAATGTAACTGTGATTCTCAGCACAGTTCACAGTCCAAAATGCTTGGGTTTTCTACTTAGCTTGGTGGTTAACCTGCACAATAGAGAGTGACTCAGGGAAATACATTTTCCTATATGGATCCTCTCCCCCTAACCAGGACACATGATCTACTCTGGACCCCACTGGACAGACCTACAATTGACAAGTCCTACAACAACAGAAGCCATGGCAGACAAACATCTCCTATCTCTGCAAAAGTAAAGATTTACAATACTTTGCTTCTAATCAAAATTATTTTAAAAAAATCCAAGTCATGGGACCTGGTGAACAGAACAATAATCCACAGTTCTGCCTTACCTTAAACAACCAGAAGTGTTCTTGAAGACAGTTGTCCACTCAGCATCACGAGGCTTCGAGTCCTCATTTGGCTCACTCTCCCAACCTGAATGGGGTATAATCACCTCGTTGGTGAGTGTCTGCAGCCCATGGTTAATGATGACCATCTTCAGGGGCTCATAGGAGGACAAGTTCCACAGGGTGCCTGCAAGAGAAACAGTGATTACTAAATAACAAGAGAATAACAACTATTTAAATCTCTAGAGAATCACTTGAAGGTTAAATCACAAAACTAAATGAAAAGGAAAAATGACTTGAGATGCCCGACCAGCACCAGTTCAGGGAAAATTCCACAGCTGCTGCAACAGAACTTTTCAAAAGCACAGACAGGTTTTTTTTCAAGACATGGATATTGTTGAACTCATCAAGCCCTACAAACAGAGTACATAAAAGCAGTATGATACTGGAGATTAATAGGATTTTTCTGCTATATACAAATTTTGTTACACTTTAAAGTCTAGCTATGCCTCAAGTAAAAATTCATCCAGTGCAGCAAACAAGTATATTGAGCATGTCCTAGGAGGGATGCATTTCTGGAAGATCATTGATCTTATGCTTATCTTCTCCACTAGATAATATTCCACTCAAGTTTCCTCTCTATTATTTACTTCCACATTTTCCTGTCACAGGCAATATCTGTGTTTAAATCTCCTGCTGCCACAAGCATATGATTCCTTGAAGAAGCTGAAAACCAAAACTCCTCTGTCTTTTTTTTTAACCTCAATTATAAGGCAGACAGATGTCAAACATCAAAACAGCACACAGGAACAACAGCTTTACAACTGCAAAACACCTGGTGTTCGGTAAGTGATAGAACTTCCCAGCAGACCTGCATCAGAGTCCTGACAAATTATTACTCATTAGAGCAGGACTAAAACAGAACTTTCACTTGAGAGACAATTTCTGCATAGATCCAGTCTGGTACCATCTGAGAACTGCCAGTAACACTTGGAGGGAGCCAAGGAAGGTCTCCAAGGAAGTGTGAGGACGAGCAAAATTTCAGAGACACCACATGGAAACACCAGATTCCCCAGAACACACAGGAAATCCTTCCTAAGCTGATACAATATTAACCTGAGGCTCCTTGTGTTGTGACTATGAATTTGTGCATATTGGAGTGTAAATTGTAGATCTCCACCTCCTCTTACACACCTTTAAAGCAAAACACAAAAGAACAACAAAGGTGTGACCTCCTGTTTCAATCTCCCAAAATTTTAAAACCTACAATTTTCAGACTTTAAAAACAACTGGGGAAAGGTTTTGGATCCATTATCATGTGGTCCAGTCTAACAGGACTTGCTGGAGCCTTAGATAGAATGGGAAGCACGTGGCAGCGTGGGAGCCCCTGGGAGAGGATGGCTCAGCATCTCATTTTAATATCTGAGCATTATCCCTAGAGGACACCAGGTATCAGGGCAGGATGGAAATTTTCATCTCTGTCTGAGGAGTGGTGGCACTTGCACAGTAACCCCAAAGGCTGCTGATCAGCACAGCCTCAGGAGTCAAATGCTGCTGTGTTCCCTCTTGAAAGTGAGTGTTACAAAATCCAGGAATCTGTTTAGACTTGGGATTCCACATTAACTAACAAAGAAACCCAGTCAACAGAATGAACACCACCATAATGTTTCATTCAGTCTTACTCAAAATTATGAAACAAAGAGCTCTACATCTCAGCATTCTTTCAGCTCCAGAGAAAACAAATGCTATGGAAAAGACACTGAGAGTGACAGCCACAGAAACTGAAAAATAAATTAAAGAAACCCACCACAAAAAAACCCCCAAAACCAATCAGATCAGACTGTATCTTTTAGTAGTACAGGAAAATATTCAAGGAAAAAATTTGACATCCATTTCTAAAAATCATCCCCTGCCTCCATTAGCATAACACACTAATGATCTAACAAGCTGGAAACACTGTTTTTAAAACTCAAAGTTTAATCAATTCAAATGAATAGCACTCAAGAGAAATCAAGTCACTAACACAGCAGCACAAGGGAAATGAAGTTATCTAAATTTTCCATGCGCTTCCACTACAAGCGCTGGCCTTTCTGACAACAGACTGCATGAGTTTTAGGACTAGAGAAAAAAAAGATGACCATGGCCAGCATTTCATTCCTAAATGCTATTTGTAACATACTTATATACTATATATATATACACTTATATATTTCTAACTCCAATCACCACTCCTGGTTTTCCAGCATTTCTCAGCAGAGACAACAGCTACAGGTTTTTATTTAAAAAGTACTGATTACTGTAAAAATATACTAAAAATTACTGTGAACTGTAAGCATCATTATATGACTCATGTAATAGTAAAAGTGATTAAGGGCCACAGCCTTAATTTCCTAAAACTCTGCCTCCTTGGAGTTGTGGGGATGTTTTTAAAGAAATTGTGTAGAATATATACATCCTACTATCTTCCAAAATCCAAGGGAAATAATTCCCCTGCTTTGTGTAAATTCATCTGTGATCAGCATGTTGAAGACAGCAAAGTACTTCCAAGAGAAATGTCCATGACTGACCAGACAACAGGATCTCAGTAAACATCAGTGCCCAGGAGGTGTGAATTCTGAACCAGCTGATCTACCTGCAAGTTGTTATTTGAGCATTAAATCAAAATATTTCATCTGCAGAGCATTTTGAAGGTCAATCGTTTTTCAATAATAACCAATTTGGCATCGGAAAAATCACGTCCTGCACCACTTAAAATCAGTGCAGTGTCATTAAACAACAAAATTACTCCAACATTCTCACAAAGAACAAAATTATTCACTGAAGCTACCAACTTCTGATTGCTTTTCAGAGAATGTAATAGAATTTTGGTCTTGCATATCTGATGGGAACATTTCCCCCACAAAAACCTTATCACTCAAGATAAAACTTTTGTAAGCTTTCCCAATCAGAACAGATTTAATTCCTTATCAGCCTAATCCTCATTTTTCTCTGTTTCTCAAGAAAATGATCTACTGAGAATTCAGCAGTACAGCTGTAAAACTACAAAGAGATGCAAGGACAAAATTTATGGAATATATCTCAACACCACTCTACTCAGTATTTACTTATGGATACTCCAACAGTTAAGTTTTTCTCTGCACAGCAGATGGGGAATGTTTTCTAACCCCACATTTCAAAAAGAAAGACAAGTGGGATCTGTGGTATTTCGTAAATGTATCTTTAGTTTTGAAGGTATTTGTCAGATCTGCCTTACCTTGGAGGACATCATTAGTGCCACTTGCAGATATATCAAGAACATCTGCTAAAACAGGGAGGGTACTAAACCAAAGAACTTTTTCAAATTCTGCTATAACCAGTGCTATCTGGAAGAAAAAAAGCTATAGATTGGCTTGATCTGGCAGTAGTGGTGTATCAGTACACTTTGCCTGCTTCCAAAAATGCATGTTAGTACAACTGTGCAACTCACCTTCTCCAAAATGTATATCCTGGAAGTGCTCAGAGAGGCTGTGGAGCTTTACTAAAGCCAAGGACTGACTCTCAAATTAGATGAGAATGACACTTTCTTTTGCCAGAAAACACCCTCTCCAGTGTATACTCATTGCATGGTCTCATGTACCTCCTGTCCTGCAGGGAGGCAGTGTCCCACCCACATCCAGAGAACCAAAAAACTTCAAGCCTGGAAGTGCTTTTGAATTCAGACACCAGAACTGTTTAAACTTCTTTAAATCACTTAAATCTCTTTGCGAAACAGGATTATTTTATCGTTTGTCCACTAGGATGACCAGCTGATGATCGCTATTCAGCTTTCGAAAAACAGCTAGTATTGAGTTAAAAGAAATATTAAACCACAGCAAAGTCAATGTGCCATACTGAACTTGAATTTGCAGCCTGTTAAAAGAACTAAATACGCAAACCCGGAGTGCTGTTGTATTTCCTTCTTATTTTTTACACTGCATTGCTGATGGAAGTCCCCAGAGATTTCACTCCAGACAAAATGAAAAACTTTGGTGGCAGAGGTAGGCTTCAGTTTATCACTAGGGAAAAGCACCCAAATAGGAAGCTGAGATTGCTTCCAAGAGAACATCAGAACTGTGACTGGAATTTCGGAGGCGGCAGAACACAGTCCTTTTGTAGCAGCCCTGCCTGAATGCTCCCTTTGCACTTCAAGCTGGCTCTTGTTTCTCTCTGCTGACTTTTGGAGCTCATTTTACGAATAGACAATTCCACATTATCAGCTGGAGCTTTGAACACGTCTGCAAGTACAGCAGCACCAGCCACAGAGGCATTGCTGGAATACTCTTCTCTTCTATGCTCACGCTTGAATGTTTCACACAGGATCTGGTGATATAGTTTTAGAAGTGGAATGACATTTTTCCTGGTTAGGTGGAGATTAAATGAACATCATCTGTTACTGGACATCTGTTTAGTTTAATGCCCTTAGTATTCCTGGTGTCTTTCAGTAAGGGGAAATAAAGAGCTCTAAATAATAAAAACCAAAGTGGAATAAAAATACTGCATTTAATTAGCAAGAACTACTGCCAAATAAAATGCATTTGAACTGTAAAGCCAATTAATCAACTGAAAATCAAAGCAATCGCCATTCATAGTGAAAAGGCAAAACATCCAGTTTGTTTTTGCCGTCTCAGAAGTGACTGATTAGCACTTAGCATTATAATGATATTCCTTCAGAGTAAATTATAGACTGGCTTCTCCTTTCTTGAATATAAGGAAATAAATTTATTGCTTCTCAGCACTCCAGAAATGAGATTTGATTAAACTAAAACAGTAGATAAACAGATATGCTTTCTTTAAAAAAATAAATAAATTTTAGTCTGCGTTGTACTAAGTGAGCACAACAAATGGAATGTAAATACTACCTGCAGAATTTCCATGTGAAGAAGTAGAGCACAAACAGCTACCAAAGAACAACCAGCACGTGCTACTTGGAGGGTGTCTCTGACAAAAAAAGACAGCTCTCCTTTGCCAGCTCACTAGAAAAATCTCTCTGCTAGTTTCAACACTGTATATTTAGACCTAGTTGGCTAAATATCCTGTAATGGCTGGGGAAGAACAGATGGAACACCCAAGGCCACTGTTCATCTCAGAGAATTATGATTACCAGTAAAAACTTGGAGAGCCACTATAATTTTTTGAGGAGATTACAGAATTATGATGTTTACCTCTAATGGCTTAATCCATGTTTGCAATAAGGTCTGCCTGCAGAACCCAACATTGATAAGGTAGCTAAACAGTTTCAGCCCTGGACCCATTTTCACCATCAGAAAGCTTTCTGAAAAATTCTGTTCTGTCACTGAAATTCATTGGAACTGCTCTGGTCTCCATACAAACATCCCCTGCGGCTTCTGAGAAGAGGAAGGGAAATCCATTTCACTTCTCATGATTTATGGGAGATTGAAGGATCTTTCTTCTTACTTTAAGAGGTGACATACTTTCCCACTGTTTTCCACTTAACGGCTGAACTTTGAAACTTGGCATGTACTTTATTACTCTTTTTGGACAACGTCCAAGACTAAATTCAAACAAAACCAGGTTAAATAATGGAGTTATAAGTGTTTGAAAACTCCCTGCAAAGTGTGCACAAACTCACCAAACTAAAACATCATTCTCCTTTTTCCCATCACTGCAATAAACAAACCCACATCCAGAGCGTGTGAACAGCAGAGCCTTAACACACTAAAATCTGAGTTCTCCAGCAGAGATGTGCTGCAACTTTATATACAGCCTGAGAGTCCTCAGCACCAGGCTGGAAGTGTTCCTGAGGAGACTGACTGCTCTATAAATATGAAGGAGTGGGGACATGGCAGCAGGATTGTTTTGTAAGAGATTAACAAGGAAAGATTTAGATTAGCATATCTTACCTCATGATTACAACACGCTGAGGCCAAGCACACTACAAATTACCTGTCAATGAAGTTGCTATAACTCATTTAAGCTCCAGTAACTCAACCACATGCAGTTGCATGCTAAATCCAAGAAAGCATCATCCATCTCTCAGCAGCCAGAAAGCTCAAGTGCCTCACGCACACAATCTCAATCCACTCCTGATGGGCACATGTGCCTTCAGCTCTCTCACACTGCAAATGTGGCTGCAGCCAGTGATCTAAATTCTCCTTCAACGTCTAATCTCCAGAAAATTCTGGTTCCTGAAGCTGAAAAGACTGTTTAATTCATTAAAGAAAACACAGACACTGACCTGTAATTAGCTCTCTGACTTCCATGTCGTTTGTTTTGCGCAATAGTCTGATCAATGCAGGGATCCCATCGCAGTTCTTTATGGCCACTTTGTTTTCATTGTCCTTCCCGTAGGAGATGTTTCTGAGAGCCCCGCAGGCCTTACGATGCACCTCAGGCTTTGGGTGATCCAGCAGGCCCACTAGGATGGGGATCCCTTTCAGGTGCCTCACGTCCTTTTTGATTTTATCGTTCTCGTAGCACAGGTGCTGCAGATAGGCCGCGGCGTTGGACTTGACGGGGTCGATGGGGTGGCTGAGCATGGCAATGACCTCGGGGAGGTCGGGGTCCCTCCACCGCGGGTCCTTCCGAATGCTGTCAATGGAGGGGGAGCGCTTCCCCAGACGGTCAATGCTGGCCATGCTTCCTCTTTCTGGCTGTGCCAGAGGCGCCGCGTAGCCGCCGTGAAGGTACGGAATCCTCTCCTCAACCATCTCGGTCTCAACGGGGTCGTCGTAGCCCCTGGAAGAAACAACGGTTCCAAGATAAAAGAGAGGGGAAAAGGAAAAAAATCCCTACATTTAAACACTGTAACTCTGAGTCAGTATAGTGATTTCGAGCCACAAGCAACTCTTTTAGTATCACAAACATCATTAGGGGCAGTATATTTACAATTTCCAAAAATTTATTTGTAGTAACTTGAAAATTAACCATAGTTGAGTTCTCAGCAGAGATGGGACTCTACCATAGTGTTTGTTTGGCTGGCAATGAAATGATGACAAGAACTGCAAGCCATCAAACAGATTGCTTTCATTTTGGTCACTTAGCAAAACAATTATGACAGAGCTGGATTACATTTAGTAGGAAACACTGATCTTCATTAATGCCGCTACTTCTGCAACAAACCAAAACCCTAATTAAAGGCATTCAAGGCCTGGGCAGAAACCACAGACACTTTTCAGCAACTCTAAGAAGTTCCAATACATTTTCATGTTGATGCTCACACAAGTGAGCATCTCTAACACTACTCTCAATGTTACCATAAACCAAGTTCTCATATATAATTTTTTGTCACACCACCAGCAGCCTTTTACTTTACTGTTTTTTTTCTGAGTAGATTCACTACTGTCTCAGTATTGCAGTTGGCTCAGCCAAGCAAGTGGGTTTTAATTGCTACAAAATGATTCTTAAAATCTTTCATTTGAAGCACTGAGTGATGTTATTGAACCATTTCTGATGTCATGCTGAAGTACAGACTGTTAGAACTCGGAAAGAAAACAGAGTTAAGGGACTGCTAATTGAACCAGGCTCCGGGGAGAAGAGCAACTGGAGGTGGAGACTGAGCTTCGTCTTGTACAATTAACGCTTTTAATGTTAAAAGCGCCTCTCCCGACTTTAAGTTACTTTAATTGCTGTTCTAGACCATAAACTGAATGAAGGGATAAAAATGGGCAAGTATCCAAAACTTGGAATGAATCTGAAGAAATCCTTTTATCAATGCAGTTATCTGTGTATGTATAATTCAGTAGTTGCTCTACACAGTAATTTACACTGCCTGGACAGTCGTATTTTCTCTTACAGAACAAAGCTGTTTCCATCATTCCAAGAAGAAAGCAACAGTAATGAAAAGACTTACTTTTGTGCATGTAGACAGGGAAGAAGGAACAACAGAACAAAAATCTCATTTCTCACACTCATCCTCATATTAAGTTCTTACTGACTGCATAAAAGTAGCAGAAGATTAATTTTAATAATTGTCCTCTGCACAGCTGTTGCTTGCTTGACTTGGTAACTCACAACTCAGCACATCCCAGTCCTGTGAGCTGCCCAAAAGATAACTCTGCACCACCTCAATTACACCTGTACAATTAAGTTTCTCTCCTCCCATCCATGAAAATACACAAAGATAATTACTGTCTCGGGATGCATTTTGTTTGCTTTATTTCCATAAAGCCTTCCAAACAGAACCACACAGATAGGCCCATCTTCCTCATGCTACATCCTCATAACTGTGCCACACAAAGCTCCTTGGCTTCACTGCACTTGCCAAAATAAAACTTCAGAGTTTGGACTTCAAACTGCAATGCTACCATGACGAAAGAGAGAGGACCACAAACTCTTGTATCAACAACAACTTTTTTTAATTGCCAAGCACTAGTGATTAAATGAGTGTGAATACTTGAAGTCAAGAATCTATCACTAAAAAAAATGAAAAAGAAGATCACTACTCAACTTGCTACTTATTCTAACAAAGTTGTTTTAAAAAATGTTTTTTAATTCCATTGCTCCAATACAAAGACACCGATGCACCAAAGGCAACCAAAAGGCTTTTATAATCCTTGCCTCTGATGAAATTCCCCAGGACATGGACCTGGGGTAGAAGAGGATATGGGAAGATGGAAGTGTTTCACGCTCGGGGAAAGAAGCCACATTCCTGAGTGCTGTGGATACAGACAGCTGTGGATGGCTGAGGACGAATCCCACAGGACATGGTGGGGAGGGTGGCACTGCTTAGAAGGCACCAGGCACTGCTCTGTGGTGATCTCCTGGCCTCATCCCCACAACACGAGCAAAGCATCCTCAAGGAGACACACCCTGAACCATAAATGACTTTTCACAACTGTGGGCACTGTCATAACAGTCCCATCCTTACATGAACCATTCACCTGTAACTGCTCCTGTCAATCTCAACCTGCTTCTGCTGGACCATCTCCTTACCGAAAAATATAAGATTGCACATCTAACACGCCCATCTTAGTACACAAGACAGCTACTTCGAAACAAGAGAGTGTCTCTCAAGTACCTGAGGATAAAGAATGAACAAAAACTCCACAGCTCTGGGCTGAAATATGCCCAACATGGGTCAGGTCCAACATACCTCTGAGGACAAAACAGTGCCAAGAGCCATTAGTTAATGCACCAGTAACAAAACTCAATGACTTTATCTGGCAGCAAAGAAAACACCTGGACACTTGACCCTTGAAGATTCCAAGTTATTATTTAGAAATTCTGAGATCCTGATATGACCTTAAGAAAGCCCAGCAAAGTATGACAGCAATTCAGATTCACATGGCTAAATACAACGATTAGGGCTGGAGAAGGTTAAAAAAAAAAAGCCAGAGGAAAAAGAAACAAAACAAAACCAACCGCAAACAAATCACACTGTAAGAAAAGAAAAAGAACACTGAAATATTCAGAGCTCCCCTTGTAAATTATCAGCTCTGCCATTGTTTAATAGCATCAAAAGGAAGCAAAACCCAAAACAGCTCATCAGCAAAGGAGCAAAACAACTGCTCAGTGTAAGGCAGAACTGCCAAGACCTGACTGCCTCGGTAGTCTGGGCCACATCTCATGTCCTCTCCTTTAACACAGGCTTGAAGGCCAGGGCAAGGCAAAATGGCAAAGAGTGAAGAAGTCAAAAGCAACTGTCTATCAAGCAGTCAAACATACCCTGATCATCAACAAATTTGCACACAAGCAGAGTAAAGAAATCATCTTTTTGAGTCAGAACGGTGTGAGCCAAATGCAGCTTTTCACTTTGACATCATCAGAGCAGCTATGCTGGGAAGGAAAAGCCACTCAACACAGAACAGGACTAATGAGCTTCAGCAGATACAGTCTTCTGTTCTCAGGAGGCCAAAAGCTCTTTACTCTCGGGACTGAAGAGATCTGGTAGTATGCCAGAGCTGCTGACTGCAGGCATCTTGCCTTCCATCTGTTTGTAGCAAGGCAGCTGAGTTTTTAGGATGGCATGGGTCTCACTAATCACCTGTCTCAGGGAATTGATAAAAACATATTCTAGCATAGATAAAAACTGGGAGAGAGCTTGTGGATTTGTCACTTTCCTTGTGGCTTCAGCATAGGCACATTTGAGTAACAGGTGAAGGATTTAAACATTTAATCCTCAACAACTTATACAAGTGTTACATTCATTGCAGTTTGCAGCTGGCGTCTGCTTTGGATAAAGGACCAGAAAAGCTTGGGATTTCAGTACAGAACTTTGGGCCAAACATTAGAGAGGAAACATAAAGGCTCTGCAAGACTGAGGGTCTAGTTTTGCCAGGCTCTGACCCCTGAGAGTATACTATACACAAGAGGATTCAAAACTGGAATGAATCCTCGGCTGAGGCAAGTCTGAGTTACGGGCCCTATGGTTAAACCACTGAAATCTCCTTGACTAGAACCACCTAAAAACTGCCAGCAGATGAGCTGACTCAGGTTGCCCCCCTGCCACACCAAACTGCCATACCAGCCTTCTGCTACTAGAAGATTAACAGAGCAAATTCATCCTAAGAAAGAAACTCAGAAAAATCCCAAATCTTTTTCAAACTGACCAGGTTGTTTGCTTCGCCCTGTCCTGCCCAGGCATGTCCTTACACTCTTGCTCTAAACTAGTCAACATCCCCATTTTGCCCACATACACTTGGAACAAAGTAAAAAAGAGCATAAATTCAATTAAAAATCTGTAAATGCCTTCACGAGCAAATTTAAGTCATCTTAAATTAGTATTATAAACCTCAAATACCTTTCTCTAACTCTCATTTATTATGCAACCTGGCTTACACTAAACCAGAGCATATGCTGAGGGAAAGAACATTAAGTAGCAGGTACTCCTGCAGAAAGTAATGGATCTTACATCAGAGACTCCCTCAGTATAAAAGAAAAGACGAAAGAAACAGCCACAAGCACTGAAAAGCCAACAGGGGGAATATTTGCCTTTTTGCATTTATCTGGATTTGCAGATGCTTGTGAGGAAGCACACCTTTCCTCAATTTAAAATGAAATATAAGTAGCTTAAAATGATGAGCTGGTGATGACAGAAGGAAAGCACAACTGGTATTTATCTCTGTGATCAAATAGAGCAGGCAAGGGATGCAAGGAACAATCTGTACTTGTAATCCCCTTGACTAGGATCCCCTCCAGACACAGCTGGGTTGCCTTCTTATCACACAGGGAGTCAGACTCCGTACCACAGATTCAGATGAGAAACCTCCACTCGGTCCTCTCACACAGAACAGCTTCAGACTAGGAACTGACAGTAAGGATTCCTATTCTACTTTTAAACTATTAACAAATGAGGGCAGCAAATGAGGGAAGAAAATGAGAGAACAACTCAGTTGAGTCAGTCAACAGAAGAATTCTGTTCCTGATGTGATGAGATGACCAAGCTCAAAGTTGGGGCAATGTCAAACAACATCTAACGGCATTGTTATTAAACCTGCTCTACACATACAAACTTTTTGAAATAAAAAATGCTATCAATTTATCACATTCATTTAATCATTTTCACAAGAATAATGTAGTTTAAAAAAACCTAGAGAGGAATGATAAATTAGTAATTACCCCCATCTAGTACAAAGCACTATTTGTAGTCTTTAGTTTCTTGTAGATCAGTAGCATATCTGAAATGCGGGTTTATTGAATTGTTCAAGTATTTCTTTGAAATGTCAAAAAGTAACTACTTATGAAGAGGCCCTCATACAATCTTCTTATGTTCTCAACAGCTAAAGTTTGCTGCCACAGTCAGGCTAATTATTTGTCAAAGCCTCTTGATCATATTAAATATGGAAAAATCCTCACAACAAAAGAAATGTAATAGAAAAATTGTGAATTGGTCCTTTCCAAACTGCAAGGAACAATAAATCAAAGGGATGTTAAAAAACACCAAAAAACTTTTAAAATGCAAATGGGTAAGGTCTAAGAATATATTATTCATCTTGCACACAGTTTGAAAAATTTTAATAAAAAATTAAAATAATTGTTGCCTGTTTGGAATGAGAAATGTAAATTTGTTTAGTTGCAGAGGAGCAGCAATTCAAGTCTGATAGACTGCACAGTATTTTGGCACTCACTGGGGGCAGGTATTCCCTTTAGCCCCACAAAACAACAACGTGGTTCCACTGGTGGGTAAGCTTGCAAGATCAAAGATGTCACAAGGGACTTACAGGGTGTTCTGGGAGATACACCTTGATATCTTTTCACTGCATTCTTGCCTTTTTTTAATTCTTTTAATATGGATGACAATTTGCAAGTGTTTGATTCTGTTTAGCTTTAAAATTAACTTCTGGAAATGGGAAGACAGAGCTACGAAAGCATGAATGATGTAACATCTCCAAGTAGGACCCCTCCAAGAGAGCATAAAGGCCGACACAAATCCCACTGACAACTGCTGCCAAGGCAGCAAAGCCTTAGGTCAGAAGTGTTAAGTCTAAAGACTGTCTACACACACACAGAGACAAGTGGGTCCAGACTCTCTTTACAGCTCTGGAAACTACTCTGGAAAGAATGAAAACTAAATCCATATCAAAACATGAATCATGAGGATATGACTTCGTGCAGGCACACGTAAAATCTCTACACCCCTTGGAAAACAAGGTATTAGAAGTTTTTCATGTCTGTACAAGATGACTTTCAGTTGAATAGTAAGACTCTTTCCCCAAGCTTGCGGGTTGTTGGCTTTTTTTCCCCCCTCACAGGCAAAGAGCAGAGAGCTGTGAACCCAGCATGCACAACTAATATCAGAAAGCATGGCACAAAATAGAACATACCACAGAAATTGGGCTGAACCAGAAGTAATTTGTGACTCATCACTTTAATTACATGAAATGCAACACAGATACCCTTATCTCCCCTTTATACAGGCCCAGGACAAAAAAACAGATAGTCTTCCAGATCTGCAAGGCTCTGCACAATCTGCTCGTGCAGCTGAGGGTGTGTGTGTTTAGCACAGGATCAGGGGCTGAGGCTGTCAAACACCACACAAGACAGCTTTAATAAGCAAGGCATCCCTCCACCACCAAGTATCAGCTCATCTGCAAATTCAACCAGCTGTTCAAAATTTTTGTTTGACAGATGTGCTCACAACCAGAGCTGTCAGAAGTCTCACAGATCACAAACTCCTCTTTTCACCTTGCTAGTGTGGGATGACTCTGGGACAACACAACGCACAAGTCTTTCTCAGGAAAAGGAAAAAAAAAGCAACTTAGCCCTCTTCTACAAGATCATCTCTTCTTCTAAATTTGGCACCAGCTAAGTAACCCAGAAACACAGTGAAAAGGTTCTTGAGCCCTATCCTCTCTCTCTTCTGTATTTCAAGTGAGTTTTGCAGTCATTTTTGTCTAATGACATTGGCAACCTGTTCTTCTGAACTCGATCCAGAACTTGCCAGATCATTAAAAGCCTGAATGTACAGGACCAAACAAGCAAAACAGCTGCAGATGAGCACTGCGAAAAACAAAAGGGTTTTACCTTCCTTTGTGAGGTCTTCCTCTCTCTGGCACACCTGCAGACGTCCTCCGGTTCACAGTGGAGTAATCAGGATCCAGTTCATAGCCTTCATCGTCTACCCCGAGGCTGCGGTTGTCATCCTCCAGGCCATAGGGCTCTGGCTGGAAGCGCTCCGGCTGGGACCGGTTCAAGTCAACGCTGCTGCCCACGGGCACCTGAGGCTGGGCAATGGGGCCGTAGTTATCCCTTCTGCTTGGCAGAGTGAAGCTACCATCGTCTGGTCGGTAAGCGCTGCCCGGCACGTAGGCGTAGCGAGGGCGGTAGTTGACCCCACGGGACAAGCTGCCATAGTTGTCAGAGAGGTCCCCGTAGCCGTCGTGGCCGATGTAAGGGCGGTACTGCCCTTCGTGGCCTTCAGGGTAGGAATCGTTGTAGCTGTTGTAAGACCTGGTTAACGTGGAGGACGCCTGTGGTGTGATGTACCGCTCCCCGTTCTTCATGTACCTTCTGTCTATGGAGTCTGTGTAGCTGCCCATGGGGGATGAGCCATCCATGGAAGGCAGCCCGTCAGGCCCCAGCGGCACCTGACGCACTGTTCTGGTGGTGACTGTCTTCACCATTTTGGTAACCTGTGAAGAGGCAGTGAGTATATGTGTTAATTTTCTCCTTGCTGCACAACGTGATGAGACACACAGGGAGCTGGAAGAGTAAAAGGGGGAGAGGGCACCACAAAGCAAACTACAGTGATGTGCCTGTTGCACGGAAGCACTGGTGCACTCACGAGTTCACCTATTAGTAGCCTTTGGATCCAACAGTAGAAAAATATTTCTTAAAAAAGCTGAAAGACACATCCTAGAGCCAGAGCTAAGCACACCCTGAGTTCTTACTACCAAATCAGAATCACTGCATGACAGTGGATGGAAGCAGTACAGAGTCATCATACCAGTTCCAATTTGCCCGAAATGTCTTCAGGAGACATATGTCCTAGAGAAGACTTCATGATACTGAGGAGCCTCAGCCTGTCCTCCCACGATTAGCATAAATACAACACCACGTTCTCTGGTTTGACAGGAACAGTTATACGCTCCTGCCTGATATGGATCAAGTTTGCACCACTGTGTAACTCTATGGACCTCAAATTCAGCAGTTGCATTTAGGAAACCACGACCTCAAACAGAAAAGTTTCAGCTTTAAGATTTTGGACAACACATCTGCTTTCTCTTTTAAGATGCTGACATCCAACAATCACCACGCAAGGCCAACAGGTAGCTGTTGTCATTCCGTTATTTTGGTGACTAACAAATTTGCCATAATTACCACTGGCACCACAATGGTTTTTCAACTGCAACTACCTAGAAAAACGTACTGGGCTAGACAAGCTTGTTTAAACAAAGAAAAATCTGCATACAAATACATCTGTTTCTTTTCTTTCATAAATCACGTTTCATTTCAACATAGAACTGATAAAAACTGGAAATGTTTAAGTGTCCAGAGGGCCCTCATGCTCGGGGTTTTTTTCTAAAGGGTAAAGACAAAGACTCCTCAAGACTTTGCAAGAACATTCTGGCCTTTGTGAGAAAGGTCTGGTAATCTGCTTAAGACAGTGCTGTACAAAAGCCACTATTATTATAAACTAGCAAAGGGCCTTCTGTTGGGGATGGTGTCTGCAGTCCATCAACTTCTGTACTGTCTTCCAGAGTGACCAGGAAAAGCTTTATTTGGGAGAATACAAAGTTCAGCAGAGGCCAATCTGTCCTTGGTAGCTCTAACCCTAAAAAGATACTTTAGCCTATAAAAAGTTACCCCAGCCTTAGTAAATGCTGACTTCTAGCCCACTGTAAAAAAACTTAAGCACTTCCACAAAGATGAGAGGGAGAATCAACCAACCTGACAGTGGTAACACACAGCAGAGAAGGAACACAGAAGAAAATTGGTAAGAGGTATTTTGGGTTTCTTAAGTATTAGAGAAGTAAATAAGCATCAGCAAATGACACTTTTCATCACCTAAGCCTCAGATGAAATATGCACATCAAGAGAAATGGTAACTACAACATGTAATAATGGATTACCCCCCAGTGGCTCTGAAGTCCAAATAGATATTTTGACCTATAGCCTCCAATTTAAACATTTAGATTGGCAGCAGATAAACAAAGCTGCTGCAAAACAAAATAATTAGAGTACATCTCTTGAAGTGGCTCCAGACATGTCCTCTAGCCAGATGTTTTCACACAGAAACCCCAAACAGAAAAAAAAAAAATCACCCAAACAGCATTTCTTTTCCTAGACACATCTGTGAGCAAATGATACTTCAATGTAATGAAGTAATGAAATCCTACAAGACTGAAAGCAGCACAAATGGCTTTCCACAAACGGTGTAATTAACAGCAACATGATGTTGATTAGAGCATAGCCAGGTACCAACATGACCTTGGCATCTAATGGGAGCCAGAACCTAAAGAATTTTCCTCTTCAGCCCAAAAAGACTGCCTTAGCAAGGAAACATACAGAGAAACGCTACTTTCCACGCCTCTGAATCTTTTCTCCCTTTTTTTGAATGCGCAATTTAAATAATTAGAAGCAAGGAAACTAGAAACTAAATGTGTGCAATGGGTTTTTGCTTGTTTCCTGTGCACAATACTTCTCCTTTCCTCTCAGTTATCAGTGTGACCACTGCCATGGCATTTATAAACTCGGACAGCATTGAGAGGAGAAAAAGAGCTGGCAGGGCTTACAGTAGATCTTTGTGAAGAGGACAGATACAAAGCAACACAGCTCAATGTTCTGCTACTGAACTCTGAAACAAAAGTTTTATTCAAAGTAACATGTTCATAAGTGATCTTCTCCAAGTAGAAAAAGCAACATTTCTCAGGCCTGAAATATGTGAGTTTTGCACAGCCATGACAAAACTGGATGGAAAGTGCTGGGCCTTTGTGTACTTCAATTTGGGAAGCAGTAATGGGAGTAACGGGAATTAAGGTAGCACGTCGACAATTTGATGAATCAGAAATGGATACTTTTGCCCAGGAAGTAACAAGGCAGCTTTCTAAATGTCAAGAAGGGCCCTTACATAACCTCACAAAGCTTTGCCTTTCAGCACTCTTCAACAAATGTATTCCAAGCACTGTTTTTCAAGACACAAGTTGCCAAATACGCACTTTGTAATTTTTCATAAAGCTGTTAAGATCAGGCAATACTAAGTACCTAATACACCTTATCTGGCTGCAGCAACACCACGAAAGAAGGAGCAAGCTTTGACCTGCAGGATTCTTGGACAAAGGCTTTGCTCATTTTTGACTGAGAATCAATGCCATTGGCCAGCAGGATGAGGTAACACAATGCAGAAATGTTACAATCAGGACAATTGTCTCCAGTCGTCAGGACATGAACATGAAAAAGACAAAGCAGGATTTCAGGTCACTGAAAATCAATTGCTAGACAATGTGTGACCTACCAGTTACACTTAATGAGTTTTTCACCGTGCTTTTGCACTCTACAGTGTATTTAAAGAGATTTTGTCTTTTATTACTATTTTAAATTACCAACACAGAATGCAAAGGATTCTTCTGCATTTTTTTTCACATTTGTCTTATTTCCTGTCCTTGATACTCACACAGACAAGCCTTCAGTGGCTGTGGCTACTCAAAAAGCCACACTTAGCATCAGCCAGCACATGTAAAAACAAGTTCACAACGTTATCTCAGCTTCATCCCTTATTCTTCTCTGAACACTGCACTTACTAGCAAATGGAAAGAACCAGGACAATCAAAACCCTCTGGTCAGACACATAAAAAGGAACATTTCACTCAAGCATTAAAGTACACATTTCTCATAGCATAAAAGCATTCGGTAATGCTAAAGGTGTTGTGGTGGGGCAATCAAACAGTCATATTTTGAAAGAGAGGGAGTATTTGCACTCATGCCTCATTTGTCAGGGATAGGCAGTGAGACAGAAGATTTATCATGTGATAAACAGACTTTGTTGCTGACAGGACAATAAAGGGAAGCTTTTTGGAAGCAATTAGCTGGCACACAGAGGAAGGTTCATTTATTAGGTTTCCAAGTAAATAAAAGAAACCCAACCAACAAACCAAATATCGTTATTTCAGGAAATCCTGCTCAAGGGAATGTTTCATTTATATTTTTTAGAAGAACACAGGCAGACGTGAGCAGCTGACAGCACAGTAATCTTCTCTCCCCAACATTTCTGTGGTTTCCCTAATACTGTTGCATCAGCCAGAGAGAATGAAACTTCCAAACGGGAGTCCCAGCAGACTGACTTACCCAAAAGATGCCCAATCCTCCAGATGCACCCATTTTGAGAAAGATTTATTAGCATCAACTCCTTACTACATATCAACTCTAATAAAAAATTTAGAGATACAAATTACTTTGAGAAAGTGTTATTTGACTTCCTCTGCTCACTTTCCATCTGTAAAGAAAACCTGTTTAAAAAGGTTTTTTAGCTCAGTGATAAATCAAAGATGCTCAATTGTTTCAATGCTACAACCTCAGAGTCCCAGATGAAAGCTTCAGAGTATTTCTCTATGAAGCTGCTGTCGGAGTATGCTTAAAATATATTTGCAATTCTTTATTCCTTGTAAACTGTATTAAGGTTTCAAGTACAGCATAAAAAGGAAAAGTTCCAATATATCTATTTGTTCAGGTACTCTGCAATCAAATTCCATGATACTGTAAGTCACTGCTTTCATTGCTGCTCCCCTCCTCCAGAATTTAAATACGCTTCAGGTTTACTGACCATACCATTGTCATCTCCCCCAGACAGCAATTACTTTATTAAATAATCCCATTATAGGCCCCATGATAATGTTTTCACTAATCCTATTTCTGGAAATATATTTGCCAACAGAACAGAAATACTCGTCCATTTGAAACAGCTTCTGTATTTTTCTGTCTCTCATCCTTCTATTTGCCTCGAAAGATGTTAGAACAAACACAAAGCCATCCAACAACTGGACTTACTGGATGCATGTGTGTATGGTACAAGTAGATCCCTCAGAGTGCTGAGTCACACAGGACTAAAGGCAGCACAAAGATTTCAGTGAACTGGCCTACCATGGTCAAATGTAGTCATCTTAAAAGTACCTATAATTTTGTCTTCAATTTTGTTTGAGGTGGGTTTTGTTTCGCCTTTGTTAAAAAATAAATTAAGTGCATTATAAAAGCTGACAGAACTAAAAATTTTGTTGAAACTCTGTCATAAACCAAAAATCAGATCAAAAGGAATGCATAAGGACAGATGCATTCTAACATTTCTGCTCGCTTATTTTTGAACTACAGACTGTAAGAATTAATCAGCCCAAGCAGGTTGAGGCTATAACCTTTCCATTAAATGCTGGGCAAGAACTTGCCCCATAGGTTTTCAAAACAACAGCTCAAGTTTCTCCTTTTGAATTTTAAAAGTTTAGTGCTTCCCATTTTGCAAGGGCCCTCAACTTCAGCTGAAATCCATTCCTTCTCTTTTATCCAATTCCTTTGAGTTTCCTGCAATGTTTTGAAGAACTGCTTCCTGGCACCACCACAACCCAAGAGTTTAGGTCACAAGTATTTTCCCATCACAGGTGGTAAGAAGTGGAAGCAGCAGTTCATCACTGTTGGGAAAGATCTGGACTCGCTGAGTTTTGGAAATCACAAGGAAAATGAGTGGACTACAAATTAAGCAACTTTGTATACAGACTGATTTCACATTTTGTTCCAATAAATCATCAATTTCAGTGAGTAACTATGACCTAAATCTCTCCCATCTTTTAGCATTTCAAAGACAAAAATGAAAGATGCTTGAAAAAAAGAAAAAGTAAACATTTAATACAAGCACACACACATATCTCATTTGCTTTACTGAGTTCTCTTGAGCCAAACAGGCTCCTTTTAACACCTGGCAGTGCTCCAGCCAGCAGCAAGAAGTGGTAGTCTCTCCCCAAGGTGACTTTCACCGTTTTAGCTTGATAGGTATTTGGCTTCCAGAGATACTAAAAAGTTGAAATGAAGTATTATCTGCTACATCTTTTGTGCAGTGAATGTTATGTAGGGATGTAGTATAATATTAAGAGAATAACAGGTAGGGGAAAATTACTCAGAGGTACCTCATCTTGAAAAGGCAGATGTTCTCTATTTAAAATATGTCAAATATTAAATTCTATTATGCCTTCTTCCTGCTTCACTGCTACAGGCATCTTCAACGATGTGGGGAAAAAGCACAGCAAAACTGTCAATGCTTCTAGATTGAGGTTGTTTACTTAATACACTATTGAAAAGAATAACCTCTATAAATTACAGGTTTGAAACAACAGGGGAAGGAACAGGGAATAAAGGAACAGCAGCATACAGGAGCATTCATGCTTACAGCCTTTGCTGTGCTGCATTTCAAGAGGAAGGACTTCAGAGGCATCTCTCTCCAGCAAGCTAGAGATTCACACAATTTAGCAAAATTAAGTGACAATTTCCTTCTGAAGAATCCAAAAATGCATACTAAATGGCATTAGGTTGACTAATCCCCACTTAAGCTATCCAGTAAAGAAAAAATACATTTGGAAGACATCTCTGGTCTTTTCAGCTCTTAAAAAAAAACATGACTCGTGTTATTTACTCTGTCAGAGGAGTTATCTCGTGCTGTCACTTTCTTTGTGAGACAAATATGCTGGAGACTGTGACTGACACTGTCCAGTAGAGCCTTCTAGCTACAGACATAACAATAGGTTCTAAACCCTTCCTTAAAGAATCCTAGAGCAAGCACAGCAATTTAGAGCATAAAAATGTTATTGTTCAAAATAAAAAAGAAAACCTAACCCCCCTAATTCCCCTGAACAGACTGTGACCACCTCAACTTTACACACTGCCCTTATTAAGCAGCAGATTGGATATGACTCAGAAGAGATGTGAGAACTCCCACCATAAGAAATGTTGGTCCTTTACAAGGATAACTACCACCTGCACTCTAAAAACAAGGCCAGATTCATGTGGGGGTTTTTCTGTTCTATTATTTTTAGCTCTTTGGGTTTTTTAAAATTTTTTTTAGGTCTGTGGGGAAACAGGCAGAGAGACACAGAACTGCAGTGTTTGGGCTCAACAAAGTTCCTACTCCTGCACAATACCTGCCCAGTGGCCATGTGTTTGCATCTCCCATCCCAGGCAGTTTATTTCACTGCCCTCATCTGGGCAGCAAGGTCAGAATTTTGCCACTGCACAGAGGTGCCAAGAAACTTAATTTTCTCTGTAATGCTCTCACATATAATAGCATGACCTATGAAAGCACTATGATGATACCTATTAGAAATGACAGTGTTGATGCCAATTAACTCTGGGACAATTAACTGATGCTACTAAACCCCAGTGACAACAGTTTTCATTTTCACAGTCCCAACCAAAACAAAATTCAAGTTGAAGACCAATGTGACGTAAAAAAAAACAAACCCCAACTATAAAATCTGGCCTCAGATTCACATCTAAGGACTGTTAGACCTATGCCATTTTATCACAGCATGAAAGAGTCAAAACAAAATCATTTCAGAGGCAACAATCACTCCAGCAAAGTCTCAGCACCTCTTCTGACAGTCAGGGCTAAGCCAGCCCTGCCTGTGTTTTGACATTTCAGAATCACTTTTCTCAGCAACTGGGTTTTTAAAATTTCTTTTGTTGGTCTTTCTTGCAGTGAATTACTGCTAAATAGCTCTGGGTAGTAACTAAGTTGAAGTCAGTGGCACAATTCCAAACCAAACAAATGCAGAGTAAGATGCCCATGCACCCGACCCCCATTCTGGGCACACTTCAGCTCTGAAATGACCTACAGTAATAGAAGAAAGCTTTGCTCTTTGAAATGGAACAGTAGCTCCGGGGTTGCTGTTTTTTCAATTTTCCTTTCCCATATGCAGACACAGTGCCTGTTTTGAAGCTGCCACGGTCCTTTTCTGTGGGAAGATGGAAAAATAGGAGGCATCCAACACACAGGGGAAAACTGCACCTTTTACACCATGACAAATACGCAGCTTTATCAGTGGCACAACTATTTCAGACAAACTGTTTCACCCCTTGTGGCCCTGTTATCTAGAGACCACTGCATGGCCTCTCCTCTATTTTTATTGTCATAGCTACAATTTTATTCCCTTGCATAGCTGCACTTACAGCCTCCTAAAACTATGCACTCCTATTAGTACCCATAAAAAGGAGTCCATCAGCATTGTCATTTTATCACTTCCCTTCTGCAAGTAACACTTGTTGCTGCTGCCACTAGAAAGAAAACAGAATTTCTTTCACTAAGTCACAAACCAAATACATTAGATTGTTTGAAGAGCTAACAAAAATGTGAAGTTTTTTGTTGGTCTGCTCTATTTTTATTTAAACATCTTCATCTCCTTCCAAAAACGAGAAAATAGGGCAGGTTATATTTGCCTTCTATTAACTACAACAAATAAGAAACCAGATACTCAGTTTAGTGTAATGTGTACAGGCCCACTGACCTCAGGAAATCAATATTCATTTACTTCAACCTGAGGATCTGATGTCCTGAATAGGTATCTTAGAAGCTTGCAACTCTGGAACACCAGTAAAAATAAACACTGATTTACACAGAAAGCAGTTGGACAATCCTCTTTTTTTCAATCAGTCCTGTTTAGAAGTTGTTAAAGAGGGAGTCACCCTTAATCTTTGTAATATTCTGGTGGTACTGAAAGCATGCAAGGCAGCTCTGAATATACAGTACCTGCTCAACAGATTGCTAAATTACCTTACACAAGGCACAAGAAGATACCAAGAAAATCAGAACATATGCAACACCTGTAATTCAGCCAAACCTGAGCTACAAGTCGTTTCAGAGAACATCCAGCTTTCCCCATGCACCAGGAGTAAAATGCCATTCAAAAGATTGCTGCAGGATTTAAATGCTACAGTGTTATTTACATAGGCTGTTTCTTGTTCTAAAGGACAAATGCATAATCACATCCTGTTATTACAGATCATCAATAATTTAGGATACATTCCCAAGCACATCTTCCTCAACCAAGCCCTACCAACTCATCTAATTCTCCTGTCACTGTATGTGTCTGCAGGGCAATGCTGTGAACTGCTTCAGTAAAATACAGTGAATCTTCAAAGAATAAGCAGCCTGAGAAGGGGTTCTACTGTTTTTGTTTGGTTAACCTGGATAATTTCTAATGCTCAGTTCACACCTTCATGAACAGCTGTATCAGCAGAAGTGATAGGGACATTCTGGACATAGAGGTGAAACCAAAAAAGCCCTGAGCTCAGCTTTGCTGGCAAACGCAACTTTCGAAATCCCTGAAGATCACAACAGCATGATTGTCATCACTCAGGCTGCTCCTTGCTATTTCTACTTGGTGATTAGATGGCATTTTGCCACTTTCCACCCTGGTTATTAACCTCTCACCTTGGTTTCAGTTCTCCTTGTGGTTCCATCTTCAGAAGTGACAATAGACACGTGGGAAGTGGGAGTGCCTGGGTCTTCCTCCACAGTTACTGTCTCTTCCACCATTTCTTGAGGCTCTTGCATCATTGCTATCGATGTCTGGTTACTGGGACTTTGTTCCTAAAGAAGCAAGTAAAAGAAAATAAATTTTTTATTTCTATGGTCATGGTATAACTGTTCTATTTATTTCAGATTCCTCGATTGAAAAAACACATTTTACCCAAAAACTTCTAAGTGCAGATTCAGAGAAAGGAGTATTTACTGTCTTGGGAAAGCATTCTGCAATTATGCTGGTATGACTGGGCTCGGTGAAGCAAGCAGAAATCATGTGAAGTTTCTATCAAGGCAACAGACTTACAGATTTTACATTTAAATCTGCTTTAAGCTTTCTTTTCAATGCCTAGCATAGGAGGAGTGGCATTTTTCTTTGTAAAAACATTCCTTCAGTTCTGCAGTGAGCAGGCCCATTGCCTTTCAGAACAGTTAATATTACACACCATTAAAAGCTGCTTTGCATTTGATAAAAAATACACTCAGCTGCAGACTAGGGAAGGCTATGAAACAGTAACACCTACAATTAAATGGACACCTTTCTCAAACTGTCCAAAGCAATGATAATTAAAAAAAGGATGGCTAGAGAGTAACAGCAGAATTCAGTGAAATGTTGCCCTTCCCACCTCTTCACTAAGTTCGTAAGATCTACTTGGCTATAAGCTTACTTAAAATTTATAACAGATAGACAACATAATGAAAACTAAACTGAGAGAAATGAGATCAAAGGCAGGTTCTTGCAGGGATACTGCCCAAAGGATGCTCTGCTGCTCACCAGCACCAACGTCTGAACCTTCCTTTTTCTTATGCCATTGCATGTTTCAGCACAGAAATCAAAGAAGCTCCCTTTGGTAGATGAACATATTTCAGAAGTTTCACAGCAAGTGTCCAATAAAGAAGCAGCTTACACACTAAGGAGTCAAGACTTTTCCCCAGCATTATGAATCCTCAGCCACATAAAATGAAATGACAGACTGCTCATTTCATTATAAGCCCTTAAGGTATCTCCCTACACAGGCCTTAAAGCCAAAGCAGGGCTTCTGCTGGCATATCCTGTCAAACAGGCACTCAAAGAACATCCTTTAAGGACTACATATATATATATATATATATATACACACACACACAAAAAAAATACACACATTTTTATATATATCTTTAAAATTCCATTTCTATTGAAACCACAGAATAACTCAGGCTACAGGATCAATCAACAAGAATAAGGCTTCTGAAATCCTCAAGAAAATCACTCTTTGCTGACTGTAGTACTAAATCATTAATGGCAAATAAGTTATGTATGATACATGCCAAATCCTTTATGGTGAAGTTCAGATGTCACATTCTGCCCACAGCTTCAGAAGGGGAAGCTACTGGGACACATACATTACTCTCCATGTTTTTCTAGATGATACCATATTCCAAGTGCAACTCCCTTTTTCCCCAAACCACAGTGTTCCTCTAAAGAGACTAATTTACACACTACTGCACAATCCAGGAAATGGAAGATGGAAAGAAATATTTTGCTCCTTGAGCTTTTGCAATGTTTTACCTAAAAAAAAAAAAAAAAATAAAGTCTGCCTTCATATTCAGACCGCCAGCAGGCAAAGGAAACCTTAAAAGCTGGGCACTTAAATACAAGCAAATCGCAAACTAGAGCATATTGACTTGAAATGACCACTGTGCTACTTTTTATCCTTTGGCTGCTTCTAAAATGAAGATTCGGGAAGATATGGGACAAATCTTCATTCCTACAAAACAAAACTACTGTTAGCAAGAGACTGTCTTAAGCATCAGAAAGCCTAAAAGCTTGCAAAGTTCAAGGCAGATATCCCAACACAGACAAGTAACCAGGCTGCATCTGCTGTGTCTTCCTTCTATGTGAGCTACTGAGGAGTGCAGTGAGCAGAGGACAGCGTATCACCCAGCTTACCCCCTCAATTAGCTTAAGGAGGTGCTTCTTTAATCTCCAAACCCAGTACTTTCTCTACATTGCTAACTTGGAGTTGCCACAAGCCAACATTAATGTAGAAAAGATGCAAAGATTTTGTTATCTGTTTTTAGACACTCCATCGTTAAGGATTTTAGGTCATCACAAATTGCAGAAACTAGGACACATTACCCCTTTCAACTCTCTTCCTCTGAGCTCAGCTTCTAAGTCAGTATTTAAGATGCTCTTTTTTGCTAAATACACCTCAGCATCTCAGAGTCCAAACATCTGGCAGTGAGCCTAATTATCCAAAGTAAAACACATGACACAAGGAAGGCTGGAACATGACACAACTAATGAATAATGCTATCAGTAGTTCCCTGCCTGCTAGAGGGAGGTAATTCAAGTCCAGAACAACACACACTCATTCCTTTACCTTGCTGGAGGCTTTCAAAGCAAAACCAAACAGACAATTGCTGTTGTGCCATCACAGCAGACAAAACCCTGTGGGTCCTTCCCCTACTGCCAAAGAGTGTTCCCAGGCACAACAGGGGATTACACTGCAATCACTGCCTTCAGCTAAGCATCTGAGAAGACCAAATCCAAAAGGGGCTTTTCATTCCAGGCTTGAGGTCAACCTGGGAAGTAAATCAGGCTTAGGATGAGGTGCAGGGACAGACAGGCAGGTCCACAGCCACAAGGCAGGTCCGAGGTCAGTCACACACGCACATACCAGTGCTCCTCCACCACAGCCTAAGGCATAGACTGAGGGCTGAGCTCAAATAAACAGAGGTCCCAGGTCTCTGGGCAGAAGCCCCATGTGCAGCTGGTCACCCCCAGCGAGGTCTGTCAGTGCCCTCAGGGATCCCACAAACCCTCTAGAATGGCTGCAAGGGTTCTCTTGCAATGAACACACACATTTCACTGTGTGATCCCCCTCTTGCAAATTGCTAAGTATCACCCGTTAAGTCCTTTTCAAATAATCATCTTTGGCTCCTTCCACCAAATTGCAAGAACAGATTCCAATGCAGTTATTGCATACAGGGTCAGCAGTCATGACTTGGCGCTCTGCTTTTCCTTTTCTGAAACCAAATGAATTCTATTCTGTTGTTCAGTGCTTGCATCTCCAGTGTGGTTTAAAAAATGCTATTTAAAACACAAAGCAACAATCAATTTATCCTCAGCCTGTAAAAGTTAAGTGCAGATGAAACAGCTAAAGACCTTGTAAAATAAGCAAGAATCATAAAATAACAGTAATTCTTGTTTTGTTAAAGAACAGTGATTCACCATTTAGGGCACATCTCCTAGGGCTTATTTTGCATTAGAATACTACAGCTTTTGTAATCATCACCATTTCAATTCCTAGAGTTATATTTCCATCTAAGTAGCTATTTTATATCTGTTTTAATAAAAGAATAACCTCCCTCAGGAGGATCAGACATCCTACTTTAAGACAGTAAACAAAGTTCTTTATTCTCTGCCTATGGAACAATTTTAAACAGTCTGGAAATAATATAAAATTGAAGGAGATTATTACTTCCACTAAAACAGTCCTTCTTCAAGAATACTGAAATCATGTACATCAAATCATCATTCTCCCCAAGATCCTCTTTGTTCAGAAGACTGCAGTGCAGGCTATTCCAGCTACTCCTTACTCCAGGCTACTGTCAGATACCAAATTTGAAGGTTTCTGCAAAGCACAAAGGCTGGATTCTACATCAGTGGACACAGTTGTCCTCAGTCAACCCCGGCACAGACAAAGCTCAAGTGTATCAGCTCCTGTGAAACACACAAGTCTGGCCATAATTAATGGCATTGGACAACAGTGCTAATTGAATTAAATGTGGATTCTCTCTCCTCTACTAGTCTTTGTTTAAATTACTTGTTAGCTCTTCAATCTCCTCAAAGCATGAGATTATTTCTAAGTGTGAAGTAAGCAAATACTGGTTGTGTCAGAGTCGAGTCTCAGGCTGATGTTCTGCCCTACTGATCTCCCTTCAACTCAGCTCTGCACTTTGAGCTCAGTCATGTCCCCAAGCTGTTCCTTGTGGAAAGTATGTGGAATAGAAAGCAACACAAAAAAGGCAAGTCTGAAGGAACACAGCAGTTGAAAAAAGTCTATCCAGAGATCTATATCAGACTGGGACGTCAGAGAGGAAGAAAATCATTGGTGGAGTTTGTTGAACTTGGTGTATTTCTGGCAGATTTTTTCCAGCAAAAGATCCAACTCCTCATCAGCTGAAGACTCAAATCTGATTGCTATCACATCCTCCTGCCTTGTCAGAACCTTCTTTCACCACAGCCTCCAGATCCCTCCTGTGCTCTCTGTGCTGGATTTGTCCAGAGCAAAAGTTGGGAGCCAAGTTGCCCAGCACATGCCCATCACTGAGCCTGTATCAACTGAGGGTCAGCCACACATGACACTGTCCTCCTCTTTTTTAGCTGGTGCTTCAGGAATGGAGAAACAGATGAGCCCTCACACACAGCACTGTTTGCATGACTGAAGGGCAGGGCACCTTCTAGAAGCATATGGAGACCATATGTTTAAGGACTGCCCCATGCTGCTTCCTCCAATTCAAAAAACACACCAAGATTTGGCATCAAGCACAGGTATCAAAGTCACACCTACCCAAATTATTCCTGACTGGGGAAAACACCACCCCACAGCTGGGGTTAAATTATGGCATATTCATGTCAAATGGTTCTGGAGCAACAAAAAACACGTGAACCAGCCTGTACTGGAACACAGGCAGCACACAATTCTGGAAGGAGAGTCTGCAAGTCAGACAATAATTTAAAGATGGGAATACATAAATATCTACTTCGCTGCAGATAAACTGATCTCTATTTAGTAAATCTACTTTTCTGTTTAGTCATGTGAAATAAAATGTGGTTTTTATATACATAAATATGCATGTATGCATATACACAATGAAATCAGCTCACTTCAGGGGGAACCCAAACACATTAACCTACAGGAAACTTCAAGCTCTGTCAGAGCTCTTGCACAGGCTCTACCCTAAGGCTGGTCAGTTCAGAACAGCTGAGAAATGTTAGTCCCAAACGAAAGAAGGCTGTCCTGGCATGGGGTACCAGAATGAACTCAGCCCCACACCACAATGCACTAACTGTTTCCTGAACACTTACACGCTTCCTTTGTCCTTTAGAAACACACACGACAAGCAACGAACAAATAATGCCAAGAGCATTTAAAGCACCAAGGTTAAAAGGAACGTTTCAGCAACTGGAAAAAACCCTCAACTACAAAAGTTTTGAAAAGCCACAAAGACAAGCTTTTTTTTTTGAAGCAGGCATGGTAATTCAACCTCTGAAGGCATCACACCTTCCAGGGAAAGCAAGAGGCGGAGGTGAAGGAGAAGGAATCAAAACCCAGACAAGGCCTGTAGCAGTAATATTCATCCCTCAAGTATGGCAAGACACACTGGGGTTCTGTTCAGCCACGCGGTAGCTGCCCATCAACGGGGAAATCCACAGTGCCTGCCCAACGGTCAACAAAGAGGGCTTTTATGCTATTTTAAACAATCTGAAGTGTCTCAGTTAATGGAAGACCGGGCAATTGGCCCTCAACTATTTCTAATTGACTGGAATGATGGATGAAGCTAAAGGGAAAGCTGACCCACTGAACTTTTCCATACAAAGCTAGAAAACTGAGGAAGATTGTAAACAGTTCATAAGAATGAGAAGTGGGAGAGGCAGAATCCCAGGGGCTTTGCTCCTCTCAACCTGCTGTTGTTTCAGATGAGGGAAAACAAAAAGCTTCAACTCAGAGCAACAAACAACAAAAAATATAGGGGAAGGCTCAAACAAATAGGGCATTTTTCCCATGCTCTCCTCCCCTTTCTCTCATAGCTGCTCAGCTCTGCCATGCAAGCTGGTCCTTTGAATCAGAAAGGGCAATTTGTCACTTTGACAAGGTGTCTCTCAGGGCTCTGTATTGCTTTGCCCTGCTTTTCAGGCTGACTGGGTGTTAAGCATAGATGTCAAGACATTACATCTCAGGCAACTTCAACAGATGTGATGATATATACTTAAAACTTACATTGGTCCTACCACATTAAGGTAGTGCACAGGAAATCATGCATGCCCACTGATTTTCATAACATAACCATCACTAGTAGCTTTTGTACTGAAAAAGGGCAACACTGCTGCAATGTTACAGAGCTGTCTGCTCACCTCAGCATCTCCTGGGAGCGAAGTGTGAGAACAGAAAAGTTTCAGGTAGGGAAATGGATGAGTAATAGGTTCAAATTCACAGCACCTAGCAAGACTTATAAATGGCGAATAACCCAATTCTTCCTTCCATTTTATCCAAAAAGAAACAGCTCAGGCCTTGCACAAACTAAATCACCTCCCTGGACACATCCAGCTCTTGCCACTGATTATGCAGGGAAATTTTATCAAGTGTTTCAAGAAAGCATTAAAGCTGGAGGATGAAGCCAGGCCTCAGAGCCCCAGAGTAAGAAGTCTGTGGTAGAACCCAAATCAGTCCCTTAATTACAAGCCCTTTCTCTGCCCAGTAGTTCAGAAAGATCCAGCAGTAAAACAGAAGCATTAAGTCATTGTTTTTAATATGAAAATTATATAGGCCAAAAATCCCAAAACAAAACACTACCCCCCCCCAAACAACAAAAAAAGGAGCACCTGACACACAGAGCAGGCCCATCTCTCCTCTTAACTGCTGACAGCACGGCTGGACATGTGTGCCCACCAGGAAACCATTCCAACTGAGCAGGAAATGACTGTTTCTCACCAAGACTTGTACAGAAAGTTCCCTTCAATCTGCCAAACTACCTTCCAAAGACAAACACAATGCAAATCCGCTTGCCTAATCTCTGACCAAACCCAAAACTTGCTTCCTCTCTGGAGTCATTCAGACGAACTAAGCAAGGCTAAATTAGGGAGATTTTTAGTGGGATGAGGTTACATCGTGGCCTATAATTTTCCAGTGAGTTTTTTTCCTTCATCCCCACCTGCTGCCTTTACAATGCTGGCATTAAGGGTGGTGTGGGATGACTAATTGTGCATTCCTTTCTGCAAGACAGGCATTCAGATATCATTTCTTCTAGGCCTCACAGAGTTTGAGTCATAAATTAAACTGATGCATGTATTACTAGGTATCAAGTCCACAAACTTACATGCACATGGGAGTCAGAAGTACAAGCTAGGTCCTTCATCTAAAAAACAAAAACAACCATCAGTTTGGCAGGTGACAGCAGCAAGTTTCTTCGTGCAGTCTGTGTGCCCCAAACTCCACCCCAGCCACCTTCGCACATCGCTACTGCATTAAACCAAAATCTGCCAGACCCAGCAGTTAACACACACACGCCTACTTGCACTGCTACAAAACTACCTTAGAGAATTGCTTTTAACTTCAAGGCAGATGCAAACCCTCTCTGCATTCTCTGAATTACGACCCAGGCTGCAGCATTTGAGTGTCCTAGGAGCCATATCAGATCAGTGTTAAAATTCAACTAATCTCCTCACCCACCCACAATCTTGATGGTAGATCTGAACTAAGCAACAAAAATGCCTTTTGTGGCAAAACACACCACCAAAACACAAAAGCAAATAAAAAAAGCTTTTATAATCTGAGGAAGACAGAACAAACAGATCACTGATGATTTTTTAAGCCTACACTCCCAAGAAAGCTGCTCCCTAAAATAAATTATTTCTCATTGTAGGGAATACTAAGTAATTGAGAATAAATCCAATCACCCAACTCACAAGGAATGGGCTTGCCAATGTCTCCCATTATTAAGCTCCAAAGCAGGTTTGCTTGGCAGCAAGACAGCAGGACTGCAGCAATCCAAACAGCTCCCCAGGAGATTACCCACCTTAAATCACAAACTACCTCTCCCCTTTACATGCTGCTCCGTTTCCATGTCTGAACAGAACGGCAGGAATGTGTGAATGGCCTCCAACAGGGCCTGGCTCTCATTGCTCCCTATCTCCAGAGAGCAAAAATGGGACAGCAGGAAAGGAGCTGTGTGGGAGGCCTCTGGCTGACCACAAGGCCATTGGAACACCAGAAAACACAAACAAGTCAACAGAGCCAAAGGCCTCTCTGTCAACTGTACATCTTCCAAATGGAAGAGATTTCAGCAGAAAGACAATTTTCCCAAGTGTGATGCAGTTACTGTGCTATTTCAACTACCCAAGAGAGTTCACCGATGCCTTGCTGTTCAGTAGTCCATTTACTTGACACATTTTCTGTTTATTTCATAAGACTGACCTTACAAACCCTACTTGTACATGGCTGGTCCTCACACAGACAGACAGACAGCAGGTAGATTCGCTAAGCCAGGGCTACACTAGCAATAAACAGTAGGGGAAAAAAA